>JAMZAV010010413.1:0-23395 GCA_024449915.1 Sweltsa coloradensis
AAAGATGTATAAAAATGGTTGGGCATATTGAAAATGTAGTAGGTTCATCGCGACGATCTAATTTGCAGATAAGGATGCAAGCAGTTTTAGGATTTACTGAGCACTATGTGAAAAGACGCTTATCGACAGACCTGGGTAGTAACGTAAGGGAAGTAACGCGTTACTGTAAGAAATTATTTTTTACAGTAACGTGCCGGTAATTTAATTACAAATTTTCACAATGTAACGGAAGAGTAATTTCACTTACTTTTTTCATTGTAATTTGGCGTTAGTAACGCGTTACTTTTGCCGCGCGGGCCCGCGCCTTTGTGTATCAAATATCAGTCACGCGCCAGTGCACCTGCTGCCTTCCTTTCTACGTATCGCCGACTCTTTTTACTTCTGATTCTATAAGTTTCAAATAGAGTGACAGATAGCAGCACTGTGCACCTTGCCACAGGTGATGGTGAGAAAACTTGGTACTATGCGTTCAAAAACAAAAAGTGATCGATAGTCGCAGATATCGATGGAATTCAGACACGTTGACGTTCCTAGCAAGGTAAAAGGGACTCAAAGTAAAAGATAGAGGGTGGGAAATTGAAATTGTTGAAATTGTTTTGTGCCGTGATCGTGATGGAAGATTTAATAGAAGAATGTGAGGTTGACGACGTGGAACCACTTTCTTCTAATACCAAAAAGAATCCGACAAAGTTACCATGCCTGCTTTTGACAAATACTTCAAAATTGTAGGCAGTACAGAAAACGACAGGAACTTCCTTGTGAAATGCTTGTTTTTGCGTCAAGTCGAAGAATCTATCAACTTCAAAAATTAGTGCGTCTAATTTTGAAGAAGCACATTGTTGTAAGTACCTAATTATTATCATTCAAACATATTTTTAGCTACCTGTACAAGCCCAGGCTAGGCTAGCATTAGCAAAGCATACGTAGGTGTACTAGGTCTAGGCCAAACACATTGTTCAAGTGACAGAGAAAGAGGATACAGTAAACCTAGGCTCGATGTAGGGTCTAGACTCAAATTTTTGAGGCTCGAACAGCCCTAGTAGGCCTACACCTACATGTCTAAAAAACTTCACTATCGCCTGCGAGCTTAGCTCTCGTCGCAAGATAAGCCTGGGAAAAAAAATAAATCCACTGTCCCGTTACAGGTCCCATGCGTCATGATTGCAGGCCATAAGATAACATTCACTGTTCCTTACATATGCAGACAAAATCTGCTTACATCTAGTCAAGGTCACGATGCGTTGGCAGCGGGCGCAAGGGGTCAGGGGGGGAGGGCTGGAGCCCGAATGTCTTAATAGTCACTGCCTTTTTTTTATTTAAAAAAATGTTTTTTGTGGGAATTTAAACAAGAATTAAATGGGTCCCCAGTTTGCGCCCCCAAAAACGAAACGTGCGCCATCTTTGGAGGTACTACGTCATAACTGTGTTGAGTCAAGGCCAATTGGAAACTAAATGTACGTATATTTGTGCATATTAACATACAGACGGGGGTGCTCGCCCATCCGCTCAAACACAAACAACTCCACAGGGATGTACATTTTCACCGTCTTTTGTTTTCTTTTTCGTATGTGACAGGAGATTTCGCGAGATCATTGTGATAAAGAATAACCGAGCATTTTGTCTTGAGTTTTTGCATACCCTAGGACTATCATGGTATTCTTTATCTACAATAGCTTTAATTAGTCATCAAAGTAAGGTTTTTGTGCGGGATGTGTGTCAGAACATGAACGTGCAGGCCTAGGGTTGGCAAGTTAAGCCTAGGGCTTGTCAAGTGAGTAATTTTAGTACCAATGCCTATATCCTACAGGAACGATTGGCCTAGACTGTTGTATTATAAATAATTTTCTTCGTCTAGGCCTAGACCTAGGCACTGTTTCAGTTTTGTTTTTGATTGCATGTCAACTTTTCTCGTTTTTCCGGCTAGGCGTTAAATGTAAAATGTCCGCCATCTGTTTACATTACTGTAGGCTACGCTAGGCGTTGCTTTGTTTAAAACACTGCCGTCTTGATGTATATCTCGATCCTAGTATAATACTATCCAACATCTTGGTCTGGATGTATGTTTATCCAGACGGCGTTGGATCAACACAGTTCTGACGTCACAGTCGTTTTTGCCGCTTTAAAAAAGTGCTGCTTTTAAAACGGCTATAAATCTCTGGATTATTATTTCACGAAGAAAAACAAAGTACATATTTGTAATCGGGACGAAATACTTCTTCTAAAAAATCTATTCGATACAGTATTTGGCGGAAGTGGAATATTCCCTATTGAAATTCGACCTAAATGCGTAGGGCCTATACCTAGGCCTAGACCATGTGGTCCAAAGACTCTTGCCTTAGATTATCAGCTAGGGCCGGCCTAGGCCCTATTCTATTATTATATACTAGGATGCTTGCCCTGTAATTTACTTTCTTATACAAAAATAAAAATAAGAAAATACGAACAAGACGTCTAGTTACTTTCCGGTGTGGCTCATTTAGTTGCAATACAGGAAGGAATCGACCGACAAAACGCTGAATGTTGGCGCAAGGGCGAGGATGTACACGCGACCTAGAGTTCTAGAACTGCCCTAGGTAGTGAAGGGGAGTGGACTGTATAATTAATGAGGGATGGAAATATAGGTAGAGGGATAGTGCCGGTAGCAGAGCTATTACCACATACCTGGTTGGACGTACTGTTAGTCGGACGTGCTGATGACGTGTAGATGTGCTGGCAGGGGATGGAGCGGGCGAGATGACACGGCAGTGGCGCGTAGATAGGCACTATGTTAGAACTACACTAAGTTTGCTAGAGAGTTATGTTATTATATGATAATAAGCACACGTGAGTTTACCCTCAGAGAGAAGGGTGGGCGCGTTGAGAGAATGCACACGAAAGCTAGAGGTAACGTGGCGAGAGAGAGAGGTTCTGTCAGTACACTTGCGTACGTGACGCGTAGACAGTTGAGTTCACTTACACTGCACTGAGTTCTGTACGTGGCGATGGTAACTGCAGTCGCAAATCTCGGTGCGGACGGAGATTCTCAGTCAGCACTTTGTGTATAATAGATGCTTATGACACCTGTTGGGGATTAGGTGAACTATGAAAGGAAAGTAACTCGGGCGGGAGGAATTCAAAGTGGAATGCGCGTAAACATACCGGCCACCAAAATGGGGTGACATTTTCATGGCTAGTCTGACGTAGAACAAAGAGAAGAGACAAAGAGTTTGCTTGAAAGCAAGATAGGGCAGACGAGAAAATAGCAGATGAGAGTTTTTAGCAGAATTGCTATGAGAACTTAAAATATAAGAAAACTGTACAAGAGGGTGCTGTGCTTTTATGCAACAGGGAGGGTGATGAGCTTGTTGACGGGTCTAGTATACGAGCCTGATGAGGTGCGTATAGAGGCGACACGAACAACGCCATCGCGACCACGGTGCAAATTGCTGATGCGCCCTATAGGCCAATTAAGGGCAGTGCTTGAAGCTTCAAGGACGAAAACCACATCTCCGATTTGGAGGTTCGGTGGTTCCTGGTCCATTTCTCCGCGATGCATCTGGGTATGTAGATACTCGCGGGACCAACGGGTCCAGAAATGCTTGTGGAGTTGTCTCACGCGGTGCCAGCGTGACAGATGCGATGCGTTGTCCGGCTCGATGCATTCGGGCGGGGCAAGTAATGGTGCACCGGTCAGAAAGTGACCTGGACTCAGATAGTCGGGTCCATCAGCTGGGTCTTGAGGCGTAGCACACAGAGGGCGGCTGTTCAGGACGGCCTCGATGCGTGAGAATAGAGTGGCATATTCTTCATGCGTGTGGGGAGTGTCAGAGATGAGACGGCGGAGAAGACATTTAGCTGATTTCACACCTGCTTCCCAGATGCCGCCGAAGTTGGGTGCATATGGAGGATTGAAGTGCCATTGGATTTCACGGCTTGCTAGAGAGTCAGAGATCGAGGTTTCAGACTTGGCGAGGAAATCTTGCACTTCACGAATGTGACGAGCAGCACCCACGTAGTTGCGTCCACAGTCAGAGTAGATGTGGGCTGGTAGACCTCTACGCGAGATGAACCTATCCATGGCCGCTAGGAACGCCTCTGTGGAGAGCTCAGAAACCATTTCCAGATGTACAGCTTTGGTAGCCATGCATACGAACAAACATAAATAGCCTTTCGTACTTGGAGCATTTCTGCGGTTGCTAGTTTTCACTGAGAAAGGTCCAGCATAATCAGTGCCCGTGTGCATGAAGGCACGTGAGGGTTGTACGCGAACTGCTGGGAGGTCAGCCATTTTGGGTTGTAGAGGCTTTGCACGAAACTTGTGGCAAGTGAGACATCTATGGATGCGCTGTCTGAGCAGACCGCGGAGAGAGACGATCCAATAGCGTTCTTGAATCAGCGACTGCACGGTCCGAGGCCCGGAATGGAGTGAGATCTTGTGAAACGAGTCACAGATGAGTGCTGAGAGATGGGCTTGCTTGGGGAGAAGAATCGGTGAGCGTGATTCTTCTGGCAGCAAAGAGTGGCGGAGCCTACCGGCCACCCTGAGGAGCCCTGCTGCGTCGACGATTGGGCTCAGGGACGCGAGACTAGACGATCCAGCTTGATTGCGGGACAATCTGCGGAGCTCATCTGCGTAGTAGTGTTGTTGAGTAATCCTAATCAACAGATTAAGAGCGTCCTGCAACTCAGACGGTTGCAGAGGTCCTGAGGGAGGTTCAGCATTAGTGCGTTTGGCCAGCAGGAGTCGAGTGAATCGTATGACTTGACCAAATACACGCTGAGCGCGGAGCAGTGTCGAGAACTTCTCCAGACACGTGAGCAGAGGATCTGGTGCGACTTGCGCAACGAGAGTGGTGGCTGAAGTCTTCACTTCGGGCAGATCGAGGTGAGCGTCTGGCGTGAGACCAGAGCGTGGCCACATTTCTGCTGGTGAGCGCAGGAACGGAGGTCCAGCCAACCACAGGGGGTGATGCATCAGTTCAGATGGTAGAAGACCGCGCGACGCACAGTCTGCAGGGTTTTCTTCTGATGTAACGTGAGCCCAGTCGGTAGGGCTTGAGGTCTCCAAAATTTCAACCACACGGTTTGCTACGAAAGTTTTGAGACGATGCGGCGGAGTAGCTAGCCAGGCCAGAACGATCATCGAGTCCGTGTATAGAGTCACAGATTCCAGAGAGAGAGCCTCGAGAGAGGGTAAGATCGTCTGAACGAGTCGAGAAAGCAAGAGCGCGGATGACAATTCAAGTCTGGGTATGGTCAATAATTTCAAAGGTGAGACCTTACTTCTTGCGCGCAGTAAAGTATGTGGAGAGGTGGATCCGCGTTGCGTGTGCAGATAGAGAACTGCGGCAAAACCCTTTTCTGAGGCATCACAGGAAGCCAACCAGCCTGTGGACACCACGACTGTCTGGGAAAGCTCGTGGTATGCGAAACGAGGAGAGCTGAGGTACGTCGGCGACTGCGGACAACCAACTTTGAGTGAGCTGGTCAGGGAGTGGGTCATCCCATTGTAGAGGGAGTAACCAGAGTTGCTGCAGAAATATCTTCATCCAGCACACGAAAGGAGTGAGGAAGCCGAGCGGATCGAAGATCTTGGCTATGTAGGAGAGAGTCGTGCGCTTAGTGACAGATCCAGTGAAAGCTTCAGTATGAAACGAGAAGCAGTCTGAGCGAGGATCCCACAACAATCCAAGAATCTTGATACCTTGTTCCTCATTGGAGAACACAAGAGGCGTTTCTAGATGCTCGTGCGGAAGCGTGGATAGAGCTTCCGGAACATTGCTTGACCATTTCCTGAATTCGAAACCTCCGAGGGCAATGAGGGCTTGCAATTCAGATTGCAAGGAGCGAGCCTGAGCGAGATCACTTGCGCCAGAGACAAGATCATCGATGTACATCTGATTCTTGATGGCTTGAGCTGCAAGCGGGTAGCGATCTCCTTCGTCGATCACCAGTTGAGAGAGCACGCGTTGTGCCAAGAACGCAGAGGGTGTGAGCCGTACGTGACTGTGTTGAGCTCATACTCAAACGACAGGAGAGTCAGGTGATGGACGCCAGAAGATGTGTGATGAATGCGATCTTCAGGATGAACAAGAATCTGACGGTACATTTGTCGCAGGTCAGCGCAAATGGCCACAGCGTGAGTCCTGAATATTGTCAGAATGGAGGGAAGGTCAGCTTGAAGCTTAGGTCCGCTGAGGAGGTAGTGGTTGAGAGAGACACCATTCTTGTCTTGATATGAAGCATTGAAGACGACACGGAGCTCGTACTGCGAAATGGTGAGCTTGTGCACACAGTGATGAGGGATCACGTAATCCGCAGGTCGCAATGCAGGCTGCATGTGCTCAGCGCTGATGTAGTCCTTCATGAAGAGCTGATATGCTTCATGATGCTCGGGGTTGCGCCTGAGACGGCGCTCTAAGCTCAAATAACTTTGGTAAGCGGCGGTGCGGTTCGAGCATAGAGGTGAAAACTGATGGCTTGAACGGAAGCGAGACAGAGTAGACGTCCGTTCACATCGCGCTTATGGGAAGACACGAAATGATCTTCACATAACTGGTCTTCTGGATCCTTGTGTTGAGGACGAGAGACTTCCTCGGACTCCCAGAAGAGGCGCAGAGTTCGGTCTAAGCCCGAGGAACTCGCGAGCAAAGACAGCGGTGCGTGAGAGGCAGTGTCCGATGCTTGAATCGGACCTAATACCACCCAGCCAAACGCAGTATTCAGAGCTGAAGGATTGCGTTTGATTATTACATCCCCATTTCCGGGAACAACGTCGAGGTAGAGATCAGCTCCTATTAAGAAATCAATCTCATCTGAGAGGTGAAACTTGTCATCGGCTAGAGAGAGACCTCGATATCTCTCGAAGACTTCTAGAGGAAGCGAGTTCGCTGGCATGTGGCCAGTGATGGTTGACAGAACCAGAGCTTCAACCCGAAGATACGTTGAGGTTTGAAACGAGAGGCTAGGTCACAATGGACAACACCATGCACTAGTGCGGACGCGTGTCCAATGCCGGACAATTCCACGATGCTGGATTGCATTTTCAAGCCTAGGCGACTTGCGAGAGAAAGTGTTATTGCTGACACTTGCGAGCCTGAGTCGAGGACTGCACGAAACGGTTGAAAAGCACCTGAATGATCTCGGATAAGTCCTCGTATAGTCCCGAGAATGGTAGTGCGCTTGAGTGGCCGACTGACTTGGAGTTCACAAGCCAGTGCGAGCCCCACTGTAGGTTTGTTGTCCTGCAGTGGTCGAGGGTCAGCTGAGCTGCTGACTGAGGAGGAGGGCGTGCCTGCTGAGTGTAGCAGCGAGTGATGCTGCTTACTATGACATTCACGGCAAGTACTTTTCGACAAACAATCTTTCTTCGTGTGATTCCCAAGACAGTTGAAGCAGCGCTTTAGATTGCGCAGAGTGTTGTATTTCTCGTCGACGGACAGCTTGAGGAATCTGGGACAGCTGTAGAGAGTGTGATCGCCGTCACAAGCTGGACACGAGCGCGAAGCTGAGCGACTTAAGACGGGCGATCGCGGCTGTGTGCGCCAGGACTGCGTGGCAGGAGACGGTTTTGCGACGAGCAACGAATTAATCTTCCGAGCTGGAGTGAATGGGTTCGAGGCGTTGGTAGGCTTGAGCTTGGTAGAACTTGCAATAGATGGATGATCTAAGCCACAAAGTTCCAAAGTGCGACTTTGCTCCTCGATAAAACCGATTAGTTGGTCATAAGTGGGCGTTTCATGAGAAGAACACTTAGATTCGAATTGCCTACGTGTATGCGGATCAAGGTGCGACAGCGTGAGCGATAGGAGCAGAAAATCAGCCAAGTCGCCGATTTCTAAACCTTTGAGAGCGTCCACAGAGCTTCTATGGACATTGAGGAACTGCTGGAGCGAGGCGTGGTTGCCCGATTTCAAAGGTACGAACTCCAGCACTTGTTGTACATACATGGCAGCCAACAAACGTTTGCTCTGATAGCGATTTACCAAAGCCGCGTACGCCAAAGGGTAGGTCTCTGCCGATATATGATAATTTGATATAACGCTCAAAGCAGTACTCTGAAGGGCTGACCTCAAATAGTGGAACTTCTGAACGTTATTTAATGCAACATTCTGATCAACTAAAGAGTGGAACAGTGCGTAGAATTCAGGCCAGAGAGTGAGATCGCCATTAAACGTTGGTAATTTAATAGAAGGGAGCGAAGCGATCGAGTTCACCATTGCTGAGGGCGGCGCGGCCGCAGCTGCACCAGCATCAGGCGGTTTCGATACAGTAAGAAAACGCTTTTGAGCTGCAAATATCAAGTCATCAAAGCTAATTCGAGAAGATGACACATCGAGTGGCTTAACCGCCGAATCAAGTTTCGAATCAAAATCAATGATGTCCTCTTGGACTTTATCGAACTTAACCTGCAGCAAGGCCAGTTCATCGTAACGAGGCTTGTAAACATGAACATCATCATATTTAAGATTTTTAAAAGAATCATGTATCCTTTGTGCAGCGGCGAAAATTTCCTCCCTAGTTTTGGTTAAGGCCATAGCAATTTGATGCTGTCGTTCTGTCATTGTTCAAAAGTAAAACAAACTGCAGTGCAACAGAAAGCAGAAATGAATGGGGGACGAGCTCGGGAGAAAGCAAATTGCAGATGAGCAATTTATAAATGACAGAAAACCACAACTGTTAAGAATGCCGAGCGCTAAGAATGCTACGAAATCACTGGGGGGGGGGGGGGGGGGCGAGCCCAGGAAAGCGTGCGAGAGCACTGTGAATTTCCAGAGCAAAGAAAACACAGCTACAATTATTCAACTATTGAACAATTGTGAATCCAGCAAAGAGCGCGATATTAAATATTCTAAATAGAAATATTTAATGTGAAAAACAACAGAGCGCTGAATAACGTCCAGCTGAGAGACAGTGTGAATGACTTGCAGTCACACACGAGCGTTCACACACGGAAGCGCGGAAAGTGCTGACGCCAGAGAAACGACGCAACGAAAGCGAGCCACGGCGACCAGGCAGGACAAGGCCCTATTACACTAGGCGAGAACAATTCCCGTGAAATGTAATGAACAATTACGAGATGCAACAATGCAACGAAAACCAAATCAACACTGGTTGAAGATTCGGCCGAGGAGGACCAAAATATGTTGGCGCAAGGGCGAGGATGTACACGCGACCTAGAGTTCTAGAACTGCCCTAGGTAGTGAAGGGGAGTGGACTGTATAATTAATGAGGGATGGAAATATAGGTAGAGGGATAGTGCCGGTAGCAGAGCTATTACCACATACCTGGTTGGACGTACTGTTAGTCGGACGTGCTGATGACGTGTAGATGTGCTGGCAGGGGATGGAGCGGGCGAGATGACACGGCAGTGGCGCGTAGATAGGCACTATGTTAGAACTACACTAAGTTTGCTAGAGAGTTATGTTATTATGGTAATAAACACACGTGAGTTTACCCTCAGAGAGAAGGGTGAGCGCGTTGAGAGAATGCACACGAAAGCTAGAGGTAACGTGGCGAGAGAGAGAGAGGTTCTGTCAGTACACTTGCGTACGTGACGCGTAGACAGTTGAGTTCACTTACACTGCACTGAGTTCTGTACGTGGCGATGGTAACTGCAGTCGCAAATCTCGGTGCGGACGGAGATTCTCAGTCAGCACTTTGTGTATAATAGATGCTTATGACACCTGTTGGGGAAGTTAGGTGAACTATGAAAGGAAAGTAACTCGGGCGGGAGGAATTCAAAGTGGAATGCGCGTAAACACTGAATACTTAAGAATACACAACTAAATAGTGCTAATAAATCGGACTTTGATTAAGTGCACTGAAAGTAAGAGTGCTGAGGTACGTAGAGACGTTCGTTGAGAACAGGGAGACGAGTGACAACCGTTGACGGAGGAGGGTCAGGACAGTGCAACAACAATCGCAACGTGAACCACGAATGTCCTGGAAGAGTTCTTAGTGAGGATTACCAGATGAAGAACCAGAACAAGGATTAGCCATAAGAAGAGGTGAAGAAAGAAGACATCGCCGGGGTCCGACATCAGGGTGTCGGAGAGGGCCAGTCTAAACCACATACCAGGAACCAGTAGCATTCGGAAAAAAAAATGCCAAATACGAAGCGTTAAAGAAAAAATACAAGAAATTAAAAAAATATATTACGAATGCACACACGGTTTTGGCCGATAATGATGAAGATGAAGATGAAGAAGATCAAGATTCGAGCTTGGATGAATCAAGAGAATCAACTGGACTAGACGATGGATCTGTAAGAGATAATGAAGGAAGCAACCAAGATGAACCACCTGGAAGAAAATCACCACCAGCAAAACGAGGCTGTGGCAGCAAACCGGATCAAAATTCCAAAAAGACGTGCTCCTAGGCCAGGGATGGTGCGACGCTTCCAAGTCCGATCAAGAAGAAGTACAAGAACTGCCTGGCCATTCGACCTGTCAGGGTGACATCTGCTTGGGTTGAGTTCCCATAAGCGCAACTTCATCTGCGAGATCGAGGCTCTTACGACTTGGCTTACTAACTGAGGGTATATTATGTTTGACCATAATACCACTGTCACTACTAATTTCTACACTTATTTAAGCTGATAATAATATGAAGAACATTGCTCTCAAAAGATAAATTAATATAATTATAATTTAATCTTTGTGTGCTGGGTGGTTGGGACTCCTTATTTCTTTAAACGACGACGGAGGAACGAAGAGAGGGACGTAAGGGATGACGCGGGGGGACAAGAAGTGGACAGGCCTGTGCTGGTCAGAACCAGCCACAAGCTTATAAAGAGGGCAGAGGTTCCCCCACGTCGTGGTCGTCTCTGTCTGTGTTTATCATCCGTCCATGTTGTCATTGTCGTCGCCGTCGGGGCGGTAGTCAAAGGAAGGGGAAAGTTCCCCACACACAACAAGTTTCCACAGCTCACGTTATAGTGCAGAGAATGCTCAACAACTTTTTAAACCTAGTTCAAGATGTAATTCGTGTCCCGGTCGTAAATTAGAGTCATTTGGAGAAGGATTTATGGACTGGTGTCAAAGTTTAGTCTTCATCAGGAGGTTCAGCCGCGATGAAAAGTTATTTCAATTATAAATAGTTATAGATACGAACTGAATTATAGACCAATATAGAACACATGAATTTCTCCCCTTGCATTAGAATTTTAGTAACACTTATAATATAAAATATATTATTTGAAATTGAATATTAGAAACCTATTATAATATAATATAATTTGACAGATGGCAATTGTAATAACTTTCCTCGGCCGGGTCTCGAACCCAGATCCTCCGGCTCAACATACCGATACTCTTGCCAACTGTTCTATGCAACTGTTCTAAAAGTGAACCTAAGCCTACAGCTACAATTGCATCATATTTTAATGTCAGTATACGGGGCTCGATGTACAAACCAGATGACCCGAAAACGAAACGGTTGAACGAGAAAGTTGACAGATTAATGGCCGAACAGCTACTGCCATACAGCGTTGTCCAGTATAAGTAGTTTTAGGGCGCTTCAACGGCAAAGATTATTCACGCCTCCAAGATATTTAGTTGATTGTGTATGGATGTAAAATACGGAAAATAAGTTTAAATGTGTTTTTACAAATCAATGTCATCAAAAGAATTGCCAAGGTCGATATATTTGTAGACAGCCAAATCGGGAAAAGGTATACATGCTAAAGTTGTCATATGTAGAGGAGGTAGAAAATGCCAAATTACCAAATCATAATCAGGAAAACGTTGCCAACGTCGACTTAATGAATAGCAAGTCAACATGCTTCATGGATTTTTTTTTTATGGACTGTCATAGTTTGTCGATCAGATTGCTAAGGTTAAGAAATGTGATAAGTTTTTCACTGTTTTCATAAGACAAAAGTTCTTCATATGATAGATTTAAATTCAGTTTGAGTCTCAAACCATCATACTTAGAGCAGTCAGTCAACAAATGATGAACGGATAGCAACACATCACACGTGTCGCAAATTGGAGCAATCTTTCTTATCTCTGGTAAAAAGAATGAAAGAATGAATGAACAAGTCGATGTGGTGCGACCTGTCGCAATGGAGGAGTGAATTTTAAAATTTCTTTCTTTCTTTCTTTCTTGTTTTTTATTTATTTTATTTATTTATTAATGGTATTTATGCCTAAACATGACTAGGTTAATGCTTAGCCTTAGCCCTGGGCCTACTAGGTGCATGCCCAGGCTTAGGCCTAGCAAGCCATCAAATTAATTATTTGATTTACTCATTGCAGGTGATTCAGTCGATATGCCCCAGTTTTATATAAAAAAATGTATCTCCAAGGAGAGGTCTATAATCCAACCTGACATAATGAAATTGGCTGTGCAGGAGATAATACAGGATAATCAATCTATTCGTGGCACTGCCACAAAGTACAACATTGATAAAATGACATTGATGCGTTATGTAAAAAAAAATGACGGTAAGACAACAACATTTATTGAACAATTTAAGCAACGGCAAGTTTTTAATGAAGAGCAAGAAGGTTTGCTTGTGGACTACCTCTTTCAGGCATCAAAACTCCACTATAGCCTGAGCCCCAAACAGGTACGCTCACTTGCATTTGAAATTGCCTTTCAGAATAGTATTACTTGCTCCAAAACATGGGAAGAAAATAAGATGGCTGGGATATGACTGGTTGCGTGGGTTTACAAACCGTAATCAGTACTTGTCGCTGAGATCTCCGGAAGCCACTAGTTTAAGTCGCGCCACAAGCTACAATTGGACGAATGTGGGTGCTTTTGTAGCAAATATGCGGAAGGTTTTGGACCGAGAGAAGTTTGGCCCCTAAGCAATTTGGAATTGCGACGAAACGGGAGTTACCACAGTCCACAAACCAGAGAAGGTTTATGCATCAAAAGGGGCCAAACAGGTAGGCCAGGTAACTTCCGGGGAAAGAGGTGTACTAGTCACATTATGTGGCGCAATAAATACACTGGGAACACCATTTCACCGTTCCGCATCTTCCCTCGAGTGTATTTTAAGGACAGCATGGTCAGCGGAGCTCCTCCAGGAACTGCTGAAGCTGCCCACGTTAGCGGGTGGATGACTACCGCGAATTTCGAGTGTAGCACAAGCCAAGCTGCAAAGTTTTGCTGTTATTAGACAATCACGAGAGCCAAGTTTCAGTTGGAGCGATGAATTATGCCAAGGACAATGGCATAATTATGCTGAGCTTCCCTCCTTACTGTAGCCACAAACTGCAGCCATTGGACCGTACAGTGTATGGCCCATTCAAGAAAACAGTGTAAACGGCAGCCAGTGACTGGATGACTGCAAATGAAGGGTGGCCGATAACTATCTACAACATAGCGGAACTTGATGGTCGTACTTTCCCTCTTTCATTCACTCCACGAAACATTGTTCGAGGATTTGAAGTGAGTGGCACATACCCGTTCAATCCCGATATTTTTTATGATGATGAATATTTTGTCATCTTACGTAACTGATCGGCCTTTTACTGAAGATACGCACAAAATTATACAGATGCCGATCTTCCTATTGTAGATTTGGATCATGTGGAAGCAGGACCGACGGGCATTTCCGCTAACCGTGCAGCAGAGCAGCCATCGTATTGGATTGGATATTGCTTTACGTCTCATATTTATGCAACTTGGCTAATCGAGACGAAGGGAGGGACGTAAGGGATGACGTGGGGGGACAAGGGGTGGACAGGCCTGTTGCTGGTCAGAACCAGCCACAAGCATATGGGGAGGGCAGGGGTTGCCCCCCGTCGTGGTCGTCTCCGTCTGTGTCATCATCCGTCCGTGTTGTCTTTGTCGTCGCCATCGGGGAGGTAGTCAAAGGGAAGGGGTTCCCCGACGACGACCCAGAGCTCGCCATTAGTTTCAGGGAGTGAAACAGCATCGTGCTCTCATTTTGCGGCCCATAGTCCATTGCATGTTCATGCTTCCTCAAAAGTCATCTCTCCAGAAGAAATTAAACAGTACCCTAAAGCTCCGCCAAGGAAGTCAAAAGGCGGCCGAAGGGTAAATCGATCATTTTAACAGATACGCCTGAAGAGGAGAGGCTTCAAGAAGCTGCTGCCCACGAGAAACGCAACAGCTCCAAATGGATCGGGACCTAACTCTTGCTAAGGCAATAATAAAATTCCGGCAAATTGAAACGATTAAAGCCCAGCAAAGAGAACTTCGACCGGATAGGGATAAGCAGGCAGTATACCTATGCCATGTGTTGCTTCAGGTCCCCCAATGCACCAACTCTGAGCCTGGTCTACACGGGAGACAACGTCACGGCCACCTGTGAGGTGCAGCGAGAGTCGCCCTGACGCCAACATGTAATGAGTCCTGGGCGACGCTGTCATCCTCAAGACGTTGTCACTCACGCCACACTCAGGACGAGTGGTTATGGCCCTGGACGACGGGGGCTATCAAGCAGACTCTCACACTACAGTTGAAGCCTCAACACTACGGCAAGGACTTGAATTGCGTGGTCTCCCACGTCGCCCCACACCTTCTGGCACGACGGCCTTATCGTTAAAAATGATCAATTATTCCTTCCCTGCCTACCTAATTCACCTGATTTAATCCTATCTTCAAACAGAAAATGTTACATAACAATTAATAATTCCAAATCATCTACTCGACCAATCACTGCTGGAGTACCACAGGGATCTCTTCTCGGACCCACATGCTTCAATATATTCATTGAATATATCGACAGTGGAAAAAATCTTCATAACGGTTTTAATGAATCTGAGCGAAATAACACACAATTTTGTGTTTTGTCCTAGCCGTTCAGCCATAGTGAGAACAATGCCAGAACCATTAAAAGTTCACTACCCTGATTGCAGTGTCATAATAGTAGACTGCTCAGACGTAAAAGTCTCACAACCTAAAAAAGCTGACTTTCGAATAGACATGGATTCAAATTACAAAAGTGCCATGTAGCAAGACATTTTAAAACGATCAAGTGGCATAGGAGAAGCTATTGGGCAAGGCTTTGAGACAATGTAGAGGTGAATATTATTTAAGTAAAACCTGCAAATTTAAACCATAATAGTGATAATGTAAAGTTCATGAATTAAACTATTTATTTATAGAAGTTTCTTGGACCATGAGACTCCAATAGAGTTCATGGACAAAAGCTCCAATGTGAGACGAGACTTATTTATAACGGGACGTTGTCTTTTGGACACTGGGTTTATTTTCAAATCAATCTAGAACGAAAAGCATTCTTCTGGAACGGATTGCAGCTTTATGAACATGCATCTCGAAAAGGAATTGACATTGAGAATGGACCATACCACGTTTTCGGGCAACACACTAAGAGCCTTGAACGTGGAATACTTCTGTACGAGAAAACCAAAGAAGGAGAAGTTACTCTTGTACCGGCCATGGCATTATCTGGAATATTCAGCTGTTTGTTTACCGTGCACATATGCCGGATCTGTTTCTTTTGTTTTAGATGCACAAATAAACGGTGCCTTCACGAGAATCAACAACACAAAAATGCAAGGAGATTTCAGTCAACACAACAACGAACAACACATTTAACATTAACAGAAGAAATCTCTATGTACTGTGGAGACAAGACAAGAACATACTGGAGAGCGGAGTCAAAACACATCTTATCTCACATTGAACAAAACCTAGCACTTTCTGAACATTAATTCCTCAGGCTGCACGAACGGAACAGACGGGGCACAACACTGAGATGACGAGCGCTTCCCTGACAAGCAGGACATAATAAAGAGAGAACTAAACCTTCCAGTCTGGACAGAACAGATAACTTCTGGATGTGAACAAACGTTAAACACAATGATGATGAGAACGAGGACACAGCAATGACTTGAACAAACAAACACATACAGCTGCAGCAGAAGCTAACTCCATGTACTGTTGAGGCCCAATGAGACCAGAGCGAGGAGCGCCGACAAAACACGTCGCCTGGGACAAGAACAACAGACCGACTGCGAGGAGAGGCTCTCTGCTCTGCTGTATATGCAGGTAGTAGTCAAAAGGTGCGGCGCGGCGAGGTCATATCGAAGCTGCACGCAAAGTGCCTTGACGTTTTTCAAATTGTGTTGATGACATTGGCGCATGTATTTAAGGTGTGTATTCAAATGGATGTGAGTAATATTCAAGATATGTAGTGAGGCTCATCGTGACAACACTAACATTGTAGCAAATTTCACATTTTCAGGGATTTTACTCATATTATGGACCTACAGTAACACAGTGCATGTTACATTTATTTGTGTTTTATAACCTAATGTTTTTTTGAATTTTTCCGGTATGTATTCCACCGCCACCTTGATGTATATTCTTTGTTTGTAACTTCCCATTTCCCGTTTCTGTGAGCACACTTGACGTGCACAAAACGTTGTATCATTTTCATACAATAAATCACAATTAATCTATATAAATGTGCAGTTCTTTACTTTGCCTAACAGGTTATGTGCCCAGACACGCAAACTAACGTAAGATATCATGTTCTACAATCGTTTTATCTTCGTAAATTGTGATAGTTTGATTGTGAATTCATAAGTGAGGTTAGTTTTCGTAGCGAAATCGACCGTAAACATGTCGTTTCCAGCAGTTTCTTCGCATGTACCTACCATCGAGAAACTAGAGGGTCAAACAAATTACTCAACATGGAAATTTGCTATGAAAATGAGCCTAATGCTCGAGAGCCTATTGAATCTCGTGGATGGCAGTGAACCTATAACGGACAAGAACCAGGATAGGACGCACAGGCACTAGCCAAAATATGCCTGACTGTCCAATCCACTTGTTATGTTCATGTCCAAACTGCGACTTCATCCAAGATGGCATGGGATAGCCTACAATCTGCTTATGAAGGGTCAAGTATGAGTCACGTTTTTGACCTGACTAGACGGTTATTTAACAGTCGTCAGTCCCAATTTTCGGCAATGGAAGAATTTGTGAACAGTGTCATCACAATTCATCGAAAATTAATTGATATGGGTGAGACTATCGAGGACAAATATCTTTAATTTTGTGCTCATGAACGGTGTTGACGAGTCCTATGAAACGCTCATCATGATGTTGACACGGACAAAAAAAAGACTCCGCCTTCCGAAGAAGTCAAGATCGCTCTTCTTGAAGAAAGTTCCCACAGAGTACTAAAGGGTCACGATGAAAATTCGACTGCATTGAGTCTCATGGTGCTACTACTAAGAAAAAACCTTGGAGGAAAAATGTGAATAGTGGGCCTAGGCCTAATCCTACAGGTACTGTTAATAAGTAGTATGTTACGAATGCAATGAAGAAGGACATAAACGTCCTGATTGTCCTAATAGAAAGAAAAAATCAAACATCTAATTCTAAGACTAATGATAATAGTAAATGGAATAAAAATAATTCCGGTAGTGATAGCAATATTGGTGGTGCTTCAAAAATAAGCCTACTACTATGCTATCAGATTCAGCATTTCTGACCTCCGTGTCAAAAGAATCTTGGGTATTAGATTCGGGAGCAACATGTCACATGTCTCCAAATAAAGAATGGATGACTGATTTTAACTTTCGCAATCAGGATATTACTGTTGCCGATAACAGTAAAATTTCGTCAAATGGTGTTGGGGACATACTTACGAACTTCAAGTGTTCTGAGGAAAGAGTTCCTAAGACTGTTAAAAATATTATTTGTGTACCTACCTTAGCAACAAACCTTATATCTGTTTTCAAAAATAAGTGAAAAGGATATGTTGTGACATTTGATAAACATGGGTGTAAGGTGTATGATGAACATCTCATATCGTTAGATGTTGCACCTGAACTCACTGGAACTCTCAAAGGAGGTATCTATACGTTAGATCAAAGTGAACACAATACAGAGCAAGTGAGGGCTTTGGCAGTAAGTAAGCCTATTTCTGATCATGAATTATGGCATCGGCGATTAGGCCACTTAAATCGTAAGGGATTAAACTCACTCAAGCAAGGCCTTGTAAAAGGGATAATGTTTGATAATGAATGTTTAGATCCATGTACAGTATGTTTAGAAGGTAAGCAGACTGTGACCAAGTTCCCAAAGTCTGGGGGGAAAAGAGCAAAAGATTTGCTTGAACTAATTCATGGTGACATAATGGGTCCCATGGAAGAACCCTCTTGGTCCGGCTCTAGATATTGTCTAATATTTGTAGACGACTACAGTCGTAAAACTTTCGGTTATATGCTGAAGGAAAAAAGTGAAGCTTTCTCCAAATTTGTAGAGTTTAAAGCAATGACCGAGAAGCATACAGGTAAGTCTATAAAGGTGATTCGTACCGATAACGGTGGGAATTTACCAGTAGTGAGTTTGAAAATTACTTAAAAAATAATGGTATTGTCCATCAAAAAACTATCCCTCATACTCCCCAACAAAATGGAGTAGTGGAACGCACAAATCGTACTCTTATGGAGCGTGTTAGATGCATGCTATTTGATTCAGGTTTAGAAAAGAAGTTTTGGGCTGAGGCCATGAACACTTCTATTACATAAAGAATAGATGTCCAAACTGCGGCAATAAAGAATGCTGTTCTGAGGAAGTATGGACTGGTGAAAAAATAGATGTGTCGCACCTTCGAATTTTTGGTAGTAAAGCGCAAGTTCATATTCCGGAGAAAAGCGTAGAAAACTCGACAAAAAATCGGTGAATGCATCCTTGTAGGGTATGGCGAAACTACTAAGGGTTATTCGTCTGGTACGCGCAGACAATCCTAAAACCTTGTTTTTTGCTCGTGATATTGCAATCATAGAGTCAGCTGCAGGAAATGTAGTATCAAAATCAGACAGTAAGCATAACTCTGAAGTTGAACCTGTTACCAAACATACAGATCCAACAGCAGGTTGCAATCCCATCGACTGATGATGATAATGCAAATGACTTGGAAAGATTATCTTACAATGATAATTCTAGTGATGTTTCAAATGATAGTCATGAGGAAAATAGTTATGTCGAGGAATTTAGAGGTTTTGATTTAGAACACTGGCAGCCAATTTTATTCGGAAATAGATACTCGACTAGACAAAGAAAACCTTTAAAAGACGAAGACTATGAATATGCAGGTTTTTCTTCTTAATTCAAAATGATAACCATAATCTTGTTGTAATAAATAATCAAGATCTCAATGTGTAAATGATGCTCTAGAGCGTACTGATAAAGATCTATGGAAACAAGCTATGAAAGAGGAAATGCAATGCTTTAACCAATAATGAAACCTGGAATTAGTTGACCGTCCAACTAATAAAAATGTTGTCAAATGTAAAATGGTTTTTTAAAAGAAAGGTTTAGCACAGATGGCTCTGTACGCCATAAGGCAAGGCTTGTTGCCAGGAGCTTTTCTCAGAAATATGGTGAAGATTTCTTGGATACCTTTGCACCTGTAATTCGATTAACATCGATACGTATTTTGTTAGGACTAGCTGCAAATTAGATCTTGAAATGGATCATGTAGATATCACCACAGCTTTTTTGAATGGTGAGTTGAATGAGGAAATCTATATGGAACAGCCAGAAGAATTCCTTAAGCTAGGCTATGAAATAAAGTGTGTAAGCTAAAGAAGGCTATATATGGCCTTAAACAGGCGGCACGTTCATGATGCTAAAATTAATCTTTTCTTGTTGAAACTTAATTTGTCAAATCAAAATATGATCCATGTGTGTATGTTAGGAAGCAGGATTCCAATCTCATTGTAATAGGCCTTCATGTTGATGATTTTTTCATTTCTCTAATAACAAGTCAGAAACTGAGGAACTCAAAAACAAATCAGCACAGCTTCAAAATGAAGGACCTAGGAGAATTGCAGGAATGTTTGGGGATGAAGGTGATCAGAGATAGAAAATCTGGTACAATCAACTAAATCAATCAAAGTATGCAGAAGAAGTTTTTGCTAGATTTGGTAGGAGGGTTGTAAGGCTGTAGGATCCCCGATGGAGCAAACTTAAAACTTGAGAAAGAAGTTGACGGTAAAAAGAATGGTGAATATCAACAAATAATTGGTGCGTTAATGTATCTTTCTGTGTGCACAAGACCTGACATAAGTTTTTCAATTAGTTATTTAAGTCAATTTAATAACGTCATGGAACGAAGCATTTTCAAGCAGTGAAGCGTGTTCATAGAACTTAAAGGGAACACTAAATTATTGTTTATGTTTTACTAAAGGAGAAGGTAAACTTGTTGCATATGCAGATGCAGGTCGTGGAAACTGTGTAATTGACGGCCACTCATATTCTGGTTGTATTTTAACATACAATGATGGACCAGTAAGCTGGTTAGCTAAGAAACAAAAATCTGTAGCACTTAGTTCAACGGAAGCTGAATACATTGCAATTTGTGAAGCATGTAAAGATGTTGCTTTCATAAAAGGATTAATATCAGAATTGCAAAAGGATTTAGGGACGGTAACAATTTTTAATGATAACCAGAGCGCTGGTAAACTTGTTGAAAGCCTGTTTTTCATAATAGAACTAAACATGTTGCAGTCAAATATCATTATGTTAGAGAGTTGGCTGAACAGGAAGAAGTAATTGTAAAGTACATGGCAGGGGAAAAAATGCAGCAGACATATTCACAAAAGCTCTGTCAAAAGATAAGACACTCAGTTGCGTTAAAGGAATAGTCTAAAGCCTAAACTTGTGTTGTCACTTAAATGTTAAAAGTCATTATATTAAGTGAGGTGTGTTACATTTATTTGTGTTTTATACCTAATGGTCTTTTGAATTTTCCCGGTATGTATTCCACCGCCACCTTGATGTATATTCTTTGTTTGTAACTTCCCATTTCCGGTTGTATCCCCCCTCTCTTCCTGTTTCTGTGAGCACACTTGACGTGCACAAAACGTTGTATCATTTTCATACAATAAATCACAATTAATCTACATAAATGTGCAGTTCTTTACTTTGCCTAACAATTATATGTCCTCAAAATGATGAGTTGCAATCTAGGATCAGCTTTAAATCCAAAGTAAAAAACTATTTACTACAACACAGTTTCTACACTGTAAGGGAATATCTGGAATATAGGCCTACATAGGACTAGATATTATATTCAAGAAGAAACATTAGATGTGATATTAGATAGTATTAGATTTTAGATGTGAACTAGTAAATATTGATGTCAAATGGCATTAGCTTTTGTTGTATATTAGGTTAGCCTATGTCTACCGATTTTTACCTGTATAAATATTATATTGTTGTACATGACAATACAAAATAACGGTGAACAAGTAGGCCTAATATGGCTGGGAGAGCATAATATGGCGCTTGTTAGACTGGTACATTGTTGATGTTATCTATTATAATTGTATGTTTTATAATATTTGTGTTTAGATTAGTACACTTAATGACAATGTCCTGTACTCGCCTACCAATTGTGGGCACATGAGTGTTGAATTAATGGAATGCTAATAAAATAAATAAATAGATATATGCGCGACCGATCGATAGTTGTACGCCACCATTTCGCAGTTTGCCGGCCGTGCTTCTTGGACTAGGCCTAGTTGCAAGGCTTTAACGATGTCCGAACAAACCAGAAGTGAAATTTGGAAGCATTGTAAAATCAATGAGACTGATGAGACTAAAATAATCTGCAACTATTGCAAAAAGGAAATATCCCGCGGGGCCTCGGTCTGAAGACATATACGACGTCAAATATGCTAAAACACTTAAAAACGTTCCATGTGCGTCAGTTGGAAGACTATGAAAATGAACTTGAAGATGATCAAAGGTAAGTTTGCTTATACATTTTATTTGTCCGAGTAGGCTACGTAAAATCTGCTTTAGGTAATAGCGTTGTAAGGTACAGAGGCGTAAGCTACCTCAAACCTTTGATAATATACTACTTTACATATCAACTTTTTCGATGCTACTTTGCATGTCAACCAATTATAACTTGCCTACTTAGCATATCAAACTTGTCTTGATTTGCGTATAAAACTGTGAAACCTATGTAAAAAGATGCTACATTGCATGTCAACCAATTATAATTTGGTTCATTAATTAAACTAATTAACGCCTTTAATTAGTAATTATCTACAGATGATCATAATAGTAATATCTAGCAATATTAATGAAGATTAATATTGATCATTTTTAAGAGACAGTATAAACTTAGGGAAGCATCTAGAAATCGCTAGCTATAGCTTCAAGGTTATGGAAGGTACGAGAACCAAACCTGGCAGTGAAATAGCCACAAAAATACACAGTTTACTAAAAATAATTGCTTTCAAAGAATCTTATGAAAGAGTATGGGACACGCTCCCCGACAATCGTCTAGGTTTTGCCAAGAGAAACCATGTAGTGGTACAGGGGTGGAGACACAAGTCCTGCCAGAATTAGTCCGCCTGAACGGGCAGCCAGCTAAATAGCTGATCTTATCTTGTTTCGTGATAGGAAGCTGCGTCGTAGAAACGAGCGAGTGCATGTCAACAGGTAGGGGGCGAGTTAACCTGAATCCAGGACAAAGGGCTTAACTCCACGCATTTTTCTGATGGAACGAAGACTCTCAAGTTGAGTCGTATCGAGTATTTGAATGCCGATTTCAAAGAACCTGAGAAGCAACAGGTGTGTTCATGAGGGACCAGTCTTGTATTTTAGTAAAACGGAGAGCTTCTCCGGGCAGTCGAACTTGGAGGCTCTGACGGTTGCCACGGTAGACATGTGGTCGGAGAACTAATTAACTAGAGGCACTACAAGCTAGGGGTAGTAGCCGATTTCGGTCTTAAGGGAAGGTTCGGGTACAGAAGTGTGCGAGTTAACAGAGTGTATTGTTGCGCAAATTAGTAAAAGCAATTAAAGATTGTTAAAAATTGCTAATGAGTTCTCCTTCCAGTCGAAGGGAGAAACATCGAAACTCAAAACTGAGTCACCTGATGACTTCAGAGCGGTTATCCGCCATCTGAACGAAAAAAAGATTCAACATCATACATTTACACCGCTGGGTGCAAAATCAACAAAAACACCAAGATCAACACATAATCCAGTGAAATCATTGTACCGTAAAATGTTGGCAACTGGCCCAAGCACAAGGGTAAGAAATTGAATTTTAAAAATAAAAACATTGATGTTAAAAATTAAATTTAAGATTGAAATATAGGCCAAGGCCCATGCATAGCATTTTATTTTTGTTAGAAACTCCCTCTAGGCATAGAATTAATTTGAAAGCAGAAGGCTCATTTGTCTAAAATAATTTTTATTCCCGATACGATTTCAATCTAGGCTTAGGCCTAAGTTTGTTACTCTATAGTTGGCTTCCTTGTAAGCCTGAATGTAGGCCTAATTCATAATTTTTTTATTCACCTTGACTGGTACATTGCACAAGTATAACTCTTAATGGAGAAAGTGAATAGCCTAAGCCATTAAGAAATACATACATGTTAATTACAAAAAAAACCCCCCCGGGGTTATATCTTTAAAAGTTTTTTTT
>JAMZAV010010414.1:0-23448 GCA_024449915.1 Sweltsa coloradensis
TATCCTTAAATTAATCAACCCTAAAAGACCTTTTTGAACAATTGGTCGAATGAAAAAAAAAAACAAAACCACTTGGACGTTCGATTGAGCTCACAACATTCCAGAATAAAACAAAAAGCAGTCTGCATAAAAACTTTGCTTGTCCCAACTCATCTAGGTGCCGTTAGGGCGCAGCAGCCAAGCCGCGGTGCGCTAAACACTCAAGCACCTATACACCAAGCAGAGTTGGGGTGATTTCGAGGTGTTACCCAGCCGTCATGTAACGTGATGTGAACTTGAAAAACTATCACAATCGAGGGGATTTAGGTACCTGACAACACATGCCAAATTTTATTGGGTACGATTATTCCTTCTTGGTGAAAAAATGGCTTGAAACATGCTCAAAATCACTTTAAGGATGTTAGCTACTGCCTACTACTGCCTACTACTGCCTACTACTGCTCACATCTAATACGTCGGCCCGCGATTCTGACCAGACGGGTGGGACTACAATGTTCATATTTTACATGGACATTAAGGTTATAGAATGATAGTCTTTTTTGAAAAAAAAAGTTGAAAAAGTTTGTTGGAAGGCTTCCAAATAAAGGTTTTAAAATAAGCCTTAAACACTTGGCATACAATCAACAAGTAACCATAGTTACTTGACACTTTTTGACGGTATAAGCAGAGTTAGGAGAGAAAGTGCGATACGTAAACAAAGAGCGGACATTTAAAATTTTTCTTCTTTGTGTGGAACGGGGAAAAGGTGTCATTATACTCTCATAAAACAAATCAGAAACCGTCCCTGGCCTAGGCCCAGATGTGGAAAATTATTTATAATGCAAAAGTGTAGGTCTAAAGTTCCATTTGGCTATAGGACTAGTAAAATTCATACTTACATTACATGTTTGACAAGCCTAGCCAACCCTATGCCAGCACAACATTATGAACTTGCTCAACTGTTTGTTTACATAATTGCAACAATCAAATCATTTCATACAACTTGTCTTTCGATTGGCCGGCGTTTATGAAGGCACTGCCATCTAGAATAAATATAGAACTTTTTCGAGCTCTTTGCTATACGCAAATCTTTTTAAAGTGTTTGGATTTCGTGATACTCTTCAACCGGTTTAATATCAATGCTTTCAACTCACAACCCATGACGTTTTCCACGATACCGTTCAAGAATACCAATTCCTTCGAAAACGAAAACGACTTCGTTTTCAAATTGCGTTTTCAACTCATCTCCCACGAACTCAAGAATTGGGGTCCAGTCCTTATACCGTCGTTATACCATGGTTATACCACCTATACCCAGGATGTACATGAATCCGGGTCTAGATATTTTACATCCTATATTGTTACTGCTAATACCATAGAATTTAAATCAACTTTGATAAAAATATTATATTTTAGCAAATAATTTTGTAATGGAACTTGAAAAAGTAATGAGATCACACACATAACAAAAACTTGTAGAAATACAGCCAAACCTTACACACTCAAAGAAATGAGATCTAAAAAAAAGGGCCAAGCTCATCTACCCTTCCACATAAAACGTACAGTGTCCCATAACAGCATCCTCGAAAAGCTTGGCAAAATAGAATTTGCATGTTATTACGTTTAAATTAATTAGAAAAAAAGAACTTGGATAAACTATTACGTTAAATTAATAATCGCAAATTCTATTTTGCCAAGCTTTTCGAGGATGCTGTTATGGGACACTGTACGTTTATGTGGAAGGGTAGATGAGCTTGGCCCTTTTTTTAGATCTCATTTCTTTTGAGTGTGTAAGGTTTGGCTGTATTTCTACAAGTTTTTGTTATGTGTGTGATTTAACAGACTAACGGATGTTTTCGAATACCAATAAATGGAAAATAACGATTATTGTTGTTCTTGGTCTCAATTTGATGTAAATAAATCGTCAGTGCAAACGTCTGAATAGTTGCACGTCCGATTAATAACACTTAACTATAGACACTTAAATAGAAAGTGTTCTCAAATTGAAGGTCTAGAACACAGCGACTTTGAAGACAAACTGACAAATCTTGTGATACCCTACCAAGTAAGTTTATACGAAAACTACAATCTGTATCTAGAAGAAGACTTATATCTAGACCCAGACCAAGAACTAAAAGAAGAATAAGAATATCAATCAAAAACGTTCTATAAGAGTGATGTTTAGAGTTTTCAGTGACAAATTTGAAGCTATGTTAGTTTTCTATTTTCAATAGTTCGGTAGACTGAGACAAAATCGATCGGGTTAAAAATAAATCCTCAAATACAGATTTCCCCTATGCTTAAGGAACAGTCCAGTGACATGACAATACAAAACAATAGTACAGATTTATTTCCATGGTTCAGTGTCATACAAAAATATTACATAAAACATTGCAATTTGCTGTGACCCTTTTATACATAGATATGTGGAAAGAGTAGACTAAACGAGATAATTTCAAAACATAATACAAACGCAAAATAACACTATTGTATTAAATTGTAAATAAAAACTAAATAACAAACAGTGTGTAATAAGTGCATCGTTTTTATGTACATATTAAATTTTCTTACAAGTTTTTTGTTTCAATTCCATACGGAACGTGACCGTCTTCTAATTGCCAGTAAAATCAGACGGCAATTAATTTTAAAATTTTAAATTATCAGTACAAATATACATTTAATTATAGTGTTTGGTCTGTCGTATACTGATGCAGTGTGTTAATTTTTGGCCTTTGTGCATGTGTGTCAACGGATTTGGACATGTTAAACTGGTATTTTCAGACAGATTAATTATTTGATTAAAGGTCAAAATGTTCTGTTAAGACTGTGTGGGCACAAAAACATGTGTTCCAAAACAACCATAAAACAGTTGATTTGGAGTAATAACATCATAATCTTTTGAGAAGATCAAGACTATTATTGAAAACATTCGCGTCCTTGTATACTCCCAATATTGCGGTTTTTCAAAAGCATTTTTGTGGATTGTTTTATTAAAAAAAAGTAGTTGGATGGTTGATATTTTAACCATCTTACCCGTGACTAGGACATGTGTTTTTATTTGTAACTGTATTATAACATGTAGTAAAAAATTAGTGCATTATCATAACTTTGATGTAATGTTACTTTTCATTTTCCGTGAACTTTGTAGCACAGCAATAAATAGCACGTGGATTGTAATATATACATACAGCATATGTAAAAGGAATTTCGTTACTAAACATAGTCCATACACATTATGTTTTAAAACATATTTCATTGAACGCAAAACACAATTATCTAATAATTAAGCCAAAATTTGAAAGTACAATCTTGACTTTTAAATCTTCAGCCATTACGAGTTCACAGATTTTAATCGTTTTCTTTAACACTTTATATATATATATATTATCTATGGCAATAAACATCTTGAATCTAGAATCTTGAAGTATGCATTACCATCAGTAATTTTCACACGTGCAAAATTAATTGAAGGCAAAAGGCTAAGATGATTTTCTTGAACAGAATTATGACATTTACTTGCATTCTCAAAGGCAGATCTAGAAAAGGTTAACATAATTTTTACATACACTTAAGTAAGCACTCAATGCACCCTAAATTATGATCTAGACGAATATATCATCGATTATCTATTTATCGATACAAGGTATAACCGATTTTCTATTTATCTAAGCAAGGTATATGCCGACCGCGGTATCAGTAGCACACATGATTAGGGCGCTGGCGCGAGGACGTGGGTTCGAATCCTGCATAAAACATTTTTTTGTAATCCTTTGTATTTATAACTACTCATCGTCTCGAATAGCATAAGTGCATCATAAATCATCATCGAAACGAGGTATAACCAGAAATCAAAATCGTTCCGCTTTTATCAAAATTAAAGCAGAAAAGCATTTTAAGACCCTGGACTAAACAGTGGCATTTGTCGTTGCGTTGGTAGTTCAATAGGATCATGGTTTTGAACTAAAATTATAACATAGGTCGCAGTTGTCCCAACGATGCGAGCAGTAATGTTAAGTCGATGGAAATAACCCATATGCAGTGAATACAAGCTTGTTATTGGCAAGTTGTTGCGCGAAGCTGTTCAACTCGCTGATTACATCTTTGTCTAGGTATCAAGCAAGATGTAATCTTGGACTAACAACGAGGTCCTGTTAGCCTCGTCGGCTGTCACGTGACACGCATACGCGATCAAAATCAGTTCGTAAGTACTATAAAACAAATAAATAACCTTGGATAAACTTGTGTTAAATCTTCTTCTGTGCTGCCATTAAGTTCTGTAAAAATAGCAAATGTGAGTAATATGAACGAAGTCAGCAAAAATGTTATCTGCAATAGAATTTGAAAGCCGTAATGAGAATTGACTAGTCTAGAAACATTATGGAGTTCGTTATGGATTTGTCGCAGGGAGCGAATCGTAGTCGCAAGACTTTCGCAACGACCTACAACTTGGATTATCCCTCTTGAACTAGGCCGTGTCTTCGACCTAGAAGACATTGATGTCTCTTTCAAGGAATCTGAATTAGAGGTAACAAAAACTTCAGTTTTTTTCCAATAATTGAAAGAGTTCTTTAACTGATTGTTAACAGCGGCATAGCTTGTTTTTAAATAGAATACTAAGTTTACAAATTGATAAAATACAATCTCGGAAGGGAACCGCGTATTATATTTTGTTACTGTAAATTCATGACTAAATTTATCCTCAAATGCTATGATATACATTTCATATGTAAAAACGCATATGTTAAATAGAAAAATTATACTTATTTCGATTATCAAAGACCAGCGTACTTTCTTGTACCAATTGTCATATTTCATGATACGTTTGTCAATATTAACTATTTTGAAACATATTTCTTTAAAATCACGTCTAAGGCTTAGAATAGCTATAGCAGAACAGCAGATAGAGGATAACGCAGATAAAATCCCCATCATTGTTCTTGGAATTGCGTAGAGGCCATTTCTTATGATCGAACTCCAATACATCATGATACTAATATGCCTGATGTATAAGACAACAAATACAATATTTATAAATATAGCGTAGAATATAGAAGATATTGAAGATACGAAGTCTGAAGTAAAAGGAGCCAAGCCAAAGAGTCGTGAAATTGTGTATAATGGCCTTATAGCCCACATAAACGAAATCTTTGACTTTGAAGCTGTAGACTCCATTTTTGGTAAGTGTTTTTAACGTCGAAACATATTTTTATCCCTCTATTTAGTGTCAACTTACTGCCCTCTTAGATTGCAAATTGGGGCTTTAAAAAAAAGCACCTTGTAGTTTGTAGGCGTACTATTGGTAAGTATTAACACATTAAAATAATCACGTTATTAATTTGGATTTTAAAAGTTTTTCAATGCTGAGAAGCAACGAAGAATAGAACATACTAATTTAACAGAATGTAAAACTTGGTATTTCCTATTTATGTAGGGCCACTAAGTTTTAGACGATCTTTCGGTTTAATAAACCATGCAATAACAATTTTTGCTCAATAGAAACGTTGCAGATTTTACAGATACGTCATGACTTGAATACCCAGTTTTTGTTAACATTATCTTTAGTGCTACACACAATACAAAACACCATACGTGAAACATGTACAATGATAAACTGACAACATAGTAGGCTTCTAATAATCGTAAAGTCTCCACGCGTTGTGTCGTAGAAGGTTAGACTTCAACTCACACAACTTCACACAATGTAGCCACTTTTATAACGAGGAAATGATTATTGTTCATAAAATCGATAGTGAGAACTAATTTACTTAAGAGACGTCTTTGTATAATAAACATCCCTCGTGTGCATTGAATTAAATTAATTTCACTTTGCAAATATTTTATATACCTATGTTGTTAATAGCATTGAAAAACAGTTCATACTTCACCTTGGAAATGTTGAAACAATATTTCACTAATAGAATGTGTCTCGGTTTTGAGATTTTAAATGTTAATAGTTAAGCCACTCAGCGTAATACACTAAACGTACATTGAAAATATCCACTTATTTGTCTGTAAAAAAAAATATTAATCATAATATTAATCTTTTGAAAACATGCGGGCAATCAATAACTTGGCTTGACTATTAAACGCCATGTTTCTAGCAAAAAAAAATACAGTGTTTAAACATCGATTTTAAGGCTAAGCATTTCACATTATAAATTATTTAGGGGGAAAAGCTAATGTTTGACAAATGTTTTAAATTGCTTAAAAATAGTCATTTTATTACAAACATGAATTCTTATTACTATATACTTAATAGTTTTTGCTCACTAGTTGATAACATTATAATATTCCTATATATAGAGTTTCGTTTAAAATCAGACTGATATAATATGCAAATGCCAGTAATATTAATGTGCACATAGTGAGTATCGCAAGATCTTATCTAGGTGTCCGTTAGGGCGCCGCAGCCAAGCCGCGGTGCGCTACACACTCAGGCACCTTATACAGCCAGAGTTTGGGTGATTTCGAGGTGTCACCCAGCCGTCATGAAACGTGATGTGAGCTTGAAAACTACCAAAATCGAGGGGATTTAGGTATCCGACAACACATGCCAAATTTGGTTGGAGTATGAGCATTCCTTTTTGGTGAAAAAATTACTTGAAACATGCTCAAAAATAAAATCACTTTAAGGATGTTAGTTACTACTGGCAACTACTACTACTATCTAATTCGTCAGTTTCAATTGCCCAGCGATTCTGACCAAACGGGTGGGGCCTACAACGTTCATATTTTACATGGACATTAAGGTAATAGTGATGAAATTCCCTTTGAAAGAAAAAGTTTAAAAAAATTGCTGGAAGGCTTCCAATAAAGGTTTTAAAATAAGCCTTATACAGGCATACAATCAACAAGTAACTATAGTTACGTGACAATAATCGCCTACATTGTTTACAAAAAGCAAGTCTTTGGACCACTATATTTTTTCATTCTATTGTTAATTGGTAATACCATAGCAATTAAATCGACTGATAAAATTATTATATTTTAACAAATAATTTTGCAATGAAACTTGAAAAAGTAATGAGATCCCACACATAACAAAAACTTGTAAAAATACAGCCAAACCTTACACACTCAAAAGAAATGAGATCTTAAAAAAAGGGCCAAGCTCATCTACCCTTCCACATTTGCGCATTCTTAATTCATAAACGTACAGTGTCCCGTAACAACATCCTTGAAAAGCTTGGCAAAATAGAATTTGCATGACCATTACATTAAAATTAATTAGAAAAAAAGAATTTGGATTAACTATTACGTTTAAATTTATAGTTGAAAATTCTATTTTGCCAAGCTTTTCAATGATGTTGTTACGGGACACTGTACGTTTATGAATTAAGAATGCGCAAATGTGGAAGGGTAGATGAGCTTGGCCCTTTTTTTTAGATCTCATTTCTTTTGAGTGTGTAAGGTTTGGCTGTATTTTTACAAGTTTTTGTTATGTGTGGTCAGATATTACTTTAAATTAAATGTAGAAATTCTCTCTTTGTTACCGATTGTTGCTAAACATTTTGTTTTACATTGAATTAAACAGTTGCTATAGTCGTTACCTGGTCAGTTGCGATAGGGCTCTGATTTTGAACTAAAATTATTACATAAGTAGCGGTTGTCCCAACGATGCCAAGTAATAATGTCAAGTCAATTGGGAATAACCCAAAAGCAGTGAATACAAGCTTGTTATTAGCAATTTTGTTGCGCGAAGCTGTTCAACTCGCTGATTACATCATTGTCCAGGTTATCAATCAAGATGTAATCTTGGACTAAACAACGAGGTCCTGTTAGCCTCGTCGGCTGTCACGTGACACAACATACGCGATCAAAACCAGTTCAAAGGTGCTATAAAACAACCAAACAACACTTACATATATGTAGGAGTTGAAATCTTTATTATCTCCTCTTGGGCTGCCACGAACTACTGTAAGAATCCCAAAGAGGTGAATTATGAACGAAGACAGCAAGAACGCTATCTGCAATAGAAGTTGAAAGCCATAATGGGAATTGACTAGCCTAGCGACGTGATGAAGCTCATTGTGGATTTGTCGTAGGGAGCGAATCGTAGACGCAAGACTTTCACTGCGACCAACAACCAGGATTACCCCTCTAGGACTTGGCCCCGTCTTCGACTTAGAGGACAAAGTGGTACCTTTCCATTAACCAGAAATGGTGGGTTCTTTCCAAGAGTCGAAACAATTCTTTAACTGATTGTTAATGGCAACATACCTTGTTCTTAAATAGAATACCAAGTTTACAAATTGGTAAAACACTATCTCGGCAACTAACAGAAAAATATATTTTGCAAATGTGAATTCTACAAAATTTATCCCTCTGAAAGATGCGACAAAGATCGCGGAGGTAAACATACTTACGAAATAAAGTGATATGATACTTATTGCACTAATAACGAACATACGTACTTTCTTGTACCACTGGTCATCTTTCATAATACGTTCATCAATATTCACTATTTTCAAAGAAATATCCCTTAAATCACGTCGAAGGTTAAGAAGAGCCAGTGCGGAACAGCAGATGGAAGTTGAGACTGACAGAACCGCCATCATTATCCTTGGAATTGCGTAGAGCTGATCGTGTCCGAACGAATTCCAATACATCAGCGTAATGATTTGCCTGATGAATAATACAACAAAAATAATATTAAGAGAGATTGTGTACAACATAGATGCTTTAGAAAATTTGAAATCTAAGGTAAACGGAGCCAAGACGAATATTCGTGAGATGGTGTACATTGGCATTATAGCCCACATAAAGGATATCTTTGACATTGCAACTATAGGCTCCATTTTTTGTATATTTTTTATGGTATGTGATGTTGACATCAAACTATTTTTCCGTCTGTTTATTGTCAGTTGACTGTTGTCACTTAAACTAAAGCTGTAAAAACTAAAACCTTATAGTTTGTAAATATTTATCAGTATTGATGCACTAAAAAGTCAACGATGAATTAATTATAAGACAGTAATAGGAATACAAAAATACAAATGTTCTGTTCAGACTTAAGATTAGTTTAGAAATTATAGCAACACAGCTATTTAAGCTGTCCAAAAATTTGCACGTTTTACAGGGAAGTAATTTTGTAGCAATGCGATGCACGAATAACACTCAAATTAATACTTTTGTAATATAACATATAACTCAATATGTCATGTTCATGGTTTTCCGTTTCTATGTCTAACTTTTATTGCCCCCGTACACTAATTATATATTTTTAGTAACAGTTATGTTGTCAAATATAAAGGCACGCTATGACCTGAGTATCTAGTTTGCGGTCACATTTAATGCCGACAATAACACACAGCGTAGAACGTCACGTGAAACATATTTTCTAATGATTGATGTAACTTTGCTTGGCTCTAATAGACTCAAAACGTTTCCATGTGTTTCGATTAACGTTCGGCTTCAACTGGTGCTCAATACGGACTTTTAGTCGCCTCATTTCCAACGAATTATGTCCTTTGTGCTCAAAAGTCGATTGTGTAAACCAATTCACTTACACACTTATGTGGAAAACACTTTATTTAAACACTATCTTTTTTATAAATTAAAGAGTTTTATCCTCTAAGACTAATGTGTTTTAGTAAAAATATGAACTCTGCTAACTACCACTTCGTTTAGAAGAGTATACAAATACCAATTGAGAATGCGAGTAATAATAACATTTCGGACAATGCTTTGAAATAAAATATTATCAATTAATAAAATTGGAAAAATAAGTAACGATTGTTCAAGATATAGGCTATTATATTAATTCCAATGGGGCAATATTATACTGGTTAAGATGCTCTAACGGTTTAAAATTAAATACCACTTTTCAATCAGTGAAAACTCGTTTATGGTACAAAAGTCGGTGATCGTAAGATATGTTAAAACTTTGACTTTATCGTTAAAAATATGTTGGAATGTAGTTTTGTGTATCCAAAAATTCAATGTGTGTAATATATATAATTCTGGAATTGCATCATTGGGGCGCATGTGCTGTGGGAGAGTCCTTAAAAATATAAATACAAAATAAATTATTCGTTAATTTTATTTCATTGTACTTCATATACATAATATACAAATGTAATATATTATCAAAAGACTGATTTCTTATTAGGGTTGTTATATATATATTTGTGCCACACGTCTAGGTTTAGAGAACACAGTGAATAAAAGACAAACTGAGACAAATATCTTGTTTTAAACTTCAAGAATCTAAAAACGGCATTGTAATTATTAGAATCAAGATACTTTCTAAGACTGTTTTTTTAAGTTGTGGGAGATAATATTGTAAGGAAAATGTCTTCTTTCCTCTCAACAGATCGGTGAACTGAGACAAAACGCCAACGTTGATTAGGCTTACACACCATCAAATTCAGGATTTGTCTTCTTCTTAGCTAACATTACAGTGTTTATAACGTTAGATTGTGCCTCGTCGACTACACAAAATACATTCAAACACACAAACAAACGTACTGTCAAGTTAAGACCCAAGTATTTTATTATGAAGATCATCAACCATGAAAAGCTTGCATTTTTATTCGTTTATTAGGTAACATTATAATTGTTGTTCGTAAATACACGTGTATAAAAACAATACATTACAAATAAAAAACAATTTAAATGGACGCATAAATCCGATCATGTTTTTTTTTACACAGACGTTCATAAATTTACTTGCATTATCAACTAAGGCCATCTCGATCTTAAGTAAAATGTCAATGCAGCAAAACGACGTAAAAGGATAATTTATAGTTAAAAAAGTTCAAATTTTATCAATATTAAGAGGGGTCGCTGAGGCTGGCGCGGAGACGAGTTTAAGCGCTCTGCTCAACAAAAAAAAAACTGTTAATAACATAGGTATCATATTTCACACGAACGTTAATTGTAAATAAACCTATGAGATACATTACACGTAATCCTAAATTATTTCATTGAGTTTGAACAAAAAAAATCGCGAAATTTTGGCGCAGGTTATTTGGTAAATCCTAAGATAAACGGTTTGATGGGAATATCCTGAATTCAAATCCATGTTTTGGGTTTCCCATTTTTTGTTTGTTTTGGACTTGTATCTTGATAGCTCATTTTTTCAACCAAGGGTGGTTATGAAAAGAGTTCAAAATTTGGTAGTGATATTACCAACCGTTCAGCAGAAATCACCAACGTCTTAGTGCGCGCGTTTTAGTTGGAACAAGCTCAAACGCCCCCGGCCCTCTTTTAGCATTCGAGCATGGAATAAACGTTGAATTAATCATTTTTTAAGGTCGTTGCTACGGAAGTTGCGATAGGGCTCTGATTTGAACTAAAATTATAACGTAAGTAGCGGTTGTGCCTGGTGGTTGGTGGCTGGTGGTGGTACCGGGCAGATTAAGATTCAGCGGGGTTTATTACCCATAATTCAGCCCGGTACCACAATGTATCACACGTATAAAATGGTATTTACTCAAAGGGGGCAAAAAAAACACTTTTCGCCATATCAAAGTGGCCGCCATTTTGAAAAAGGTACTTCCGTTTCTTGGGCGTTACCGCAACACGTTCCATCGCTCTTCTTGACCCGGAAAACCCTTTAATGAACCCTTCTAAGGTGTTCATCCAGCACTAATAGGACTTTAAATAGGTGTATCCCTTTTTAACAACTTGTTGCAGGTCATCATGAAATCCGGGTAAATGGGTCAAAATCCAAGATGGTACCGGGCAAATTCAGATTCGACATAGTTTGTTACTTAAAAATTATGCCGGTACCCAAATGTCTCCCACATGAAATAGTATTTATCCCGAAAAACGGAAAATTCCGTTTTTTCCACATGAACGTGGCCGCCATTTTGAAAATGGTACTTCCGGTTCTATTGCGTTTCCGCAACACATTCCATCGTTCTCCTTGACCCCGAAAACCTTGAAATGAACCCTCGTAAGTGTTTACCCAAAATTAATAGGACGTTTCCTGCGCTTTTCAACCTTTTCAACACCATGTTGGACGCCATCTTGAATTCCGGGCAAATGGGTCAAAATCTGAGGTGGTACCGGGAAGATTAAGGTTCAGCTGGGTTTATTAATCATAATACAGCCCGGTACCACAATGTCTCACACGTATAAAATGGTATTTACTCAGAGGGGAAAATAGACCCAGTTTTCTCCATCAAAGTGGCCGCCATTTTGAAAATGATACTTCCGTTTCTGGGGCTTTTTCGCAACACTTTCAATCGTTCTCCGCGACCACGAAAACCGTAAAATGAACCCCACTGACGTGTTCAATGAACAAAAATAGTACTTTTAATGGGTTTTAATTATATATATTTTAAACTTTCTGCCCAACATATTAACTACAAGTTTTATAGCCTACAAATTATAAGCTGATGTTTTGTAAACCATCTTTGTGAATATTTAAAATAGTAGGCCCCTATAATTATATTTCATTTCTAATTAGCATCCACATTCATGAATATACATAATATAAATGTAAAGATCTTTTACCGGTCCATTGTTTTTCATTGCTATAGGGAAAGCTAAAGCTAAAGGGAAGCATAGGCGCTTCCCAAAACCTGAGGAGATCCAAGAGCAAATGAGCCAAGAAGAGAAAGGATTGATTTCAACGGTAAGGGGTATGGATCTAGGTCTAAACCTAGAAAATGGTTAAAACTTAAAATGTAAAGGAATATCCCCAAATTTTTATAGCCTACCTTATTTTTAGTCCAATGAAATTAGTTTGATCTATTGTTAAAAAATGTTCAAGTTAAGCTTGGAGTTTATTTGTTTAATTTCTTATAGGTTTTGAATTTTGATGGTTGTTGACCATGCACTTTTATTTAAATGGCTAATTAATGCTCGAAGAAACCTTACCTCATTGATAGAACCATTGATTTAAATCAGATGTTAATCAAATTATTTATTGAATAAAAAATCATTGATTTAAATCAAATGCACTTTTTCTTCATTTTGAGCAACAAACACAAGAGATTGAAAAGAAGAACCGATTTAAGCGAAGTTTTCCTAAAAAATGTTTGAATTAGATTTTCTGAAACGCTTGGGAAAGTATTTGATCCGCTCACCAACTTGGCAAGTTTTGAAACACTGATCTTGTTGATTTAAATCCAAAAAAATCCAAAAAAATCTGATGAAAATCAAAATGTAGATTTAAATCAAATAAAACATGATTTTTTTATTTAATAAAAAAATCACACAGACTGATTTTGGCTAATTTTAGCTCAGCAATACACTACCCTACTGTTATTTTGTATTTTTAATAAAAACATATATGTACAAATTTGCATTTTGTCAATTTGATTAATTTTATAAAACATTTTAGAATAAAACAAAATGTCATTTGTGTTCATTTATTCTAAAAATTAATGTTTTATTACATCAATACGTCTGGATTAATATTATGGTAGGCCTGTAATGCATACAATTTGGGAGAATTAGGCCTGAGCCTTGTTTTCATGTCTCAGTTTAGATGCAATGTGGCAAAAATAATTGGCCATTTACAATGAGAAATGAACCAGATGCGCCACTGGCTTGGTCCCGTCGCCTCTCATGGATTCATGAAAAATGTAAAAAAAAATAATGGTTAGGCATACAGCTTAATTCACAGTGTTTAACTATGGTGTACTAAACAAGGTACACTAAATATTAGTTACGCTGCCCGTATTTTGAGTAGGAGAGGAGAGCGGTACACTGTATCGCGCCTACACTCCACCAAACTAGGGTACCATCAGTTTTGAGGAGAAACCCTTTCTGATGGTTCCCTATCTCTGTGGAGTTCGAAGATGACCCACTAGGACAACATTACCTTTTATTTTTTATTCTGCTTTTGATATTAAACAATAATAAAGGTACATAATATTATTTGAGCTTTTTGCCTGCTTGCTTTCAATGTTTTGCATCTTGTTTCCAGGAAGAGAGGTGTGATGATAGTGCCAGTGACAACAAAGACCATGCAGGAATGTCAAAAACAGCTGATGGGCTTCTAATCAGTTCTGTGTCGAAGGAATCTTGCAGCAAAGAAGAGTTTGAAGCAATTGGTGTAGGAAACTTGATTGAAGTTGAGAAAAAAGTTAAAAAAATTACCATCCTGGATTATAAATCTGATAAATCAGCCCTAAAGAAACCTTTCTCAAAGCTGTCTGATAATGAAAAGTAGGTATTGATATATGATATGATATATTTTGTCTATAGGCCAATAGGCCTATATGTTTGAAATAATTTTCGGCTAAACGATCCAACGCCAACGGGAAATTGAGCAAAACTACCCAGGTGTACAAACCAAATCTGTACAACAGGGAACATTTTCATATTGTGTGACAAACTACTAGGAAAACGCTTAAGTCCCGCCGCGTTGTTGGATGAGCGTAATTGGTGAATTGAGCTGCCATGTGTTTTGCGGATTTTCTGTTGTTCTGTGAAAAATCAGAACTTTGTTGAAATTTTTTTAAATTAAATCAAATTAAATAAAAAATTAACTTTTTTTTAATTAATCGTAATTTTAAAAAAGGAAAAAATCGTAATATTGAAATTTTCATAAGAAATAATTATTCGATTGCGCACAAATTTTACACGAATATATTAATTCTTAAAATTAATGTTCTGTGAAAAAATCATTATAATCGGATAAAGCATGTAGGGGTTATAAGCAGAAGAAATTAAAAAAATCGTAAAATTGCGATTTTCGTGAGAAATAATTATTTGATTATGCTCAAATTTCACACGAATATATCAATTCATAAAATTAAGGTTCTGTGAAAAATCATAACAATCGAACAACGCATGTTGGTGTTAAAAGTCGAAAAAAATTTTAAAAATGGAAGAAAATCATAAAATAGCGATTTTCAAAAGAAATAATAATTTGATTGCGCTCAAAACGTGGCAGTTCTTAGTTTAGAGATTTCGAAGGCCTCCATAAAATTTCATCGCAATCGGAGTATCGGTTTAGCCGGAATCGTGTTAACAGACACACAAAAATACAGAAAGAAAAAAAAAAAAGAAAAAAAAAAAAAACATTCCGGATTTTTTTCTCCAGTGTAGTGAAATGGAATCTTCTCTTCGCTCGCTACGCTCATCCAATTAGCTCTAAAACAATGCAAGAAAATTAAATGTGCAAACATAACCGAATTACTTTGACAGTTGGCATCTCTCGTACGTTTCATCTCTGCAAGCTCACCCAGGCTGACCTAGCTGAGTATAAGAATATGTTAAAGAGCCACTCTAAAAATATCTGCTTCTTCAATTCTTCAGCAGTAGTCTCGACCCGCAAAACCGACGTGTTTACGGAATCAATCATAGTATAGGGCTTGGGAAGTTTAACGTTGAAAAAAACGCCTGTAATGGAAACCGAAACTATGTTCTTTTGATGATAGGCTACAACTCACGATCGAGTTGACATAAATGAAGCCAAAAATTATTTCGACACGACGTCAAAAGACATACAAACTGGGTAATTTGAGAGCCCCACACACCTCTATTGAAGGGGCTAAAAACACCAAAAATTATTTTTTACCACGTCATCTATAGCACAATACTACACTTAAATGACCGTTTAAAAAATTATATCTTGTAACTGTGATTTAACAAGAATTTTTTAATTTTTTTGATTTAGAAATTGGCGAAAATTGGTGTTTTGGAAAATTTCCTAAATCGGCTTTAACCTGCTTCTTTTTTGGTCCACATAGATACTAGAGCATAGTACCAATCTAAAATGCCCATTTATAACATCGTGTCTTGAAACTGTGCCCAAATATACCCTCAAACACGCAAAAATATGCATTCCAAAATCACACCCCATCTTGGTTATCAGCATATTTTGACCGAACTACTTGCCCAAATTACAAAACAAAACATAAAGAATTTACAGAAAAGGCTGTCGAGTACGTCAATAATGGCCAATATTTTTTTGGATCAAAATCCTCCAAGGTCACGGGGCATAAAGATCATCCCCATGTTATTTCTTATGGGAGATTTTTGCCGATGGGACCTAGCTCGAAAAATGTCATGTTTGATAATTTTTTGGGAGGTCATGGTGGCCCCAATAAATTTTCTGTTAATTGCTAAATTCATTACTAGTTAGCCTGAATGAAATATATTTTTTGAGTTTAGCGGTTAAATGCCCCTTTAAACACAAAAATGTAGCGGCAAAAGTGCGCTACATTTCTCCTGTAGCGCGAATGTAGCGAATCTATCTATCATATGCTATACTTTTTAAAAGAAGCGTCCCCAAGGCTGAATGTAATACATGGGAAAACGAACGGATAGCCGCATCAATCAACCATCCATTTTATTTCATGTTTGTACTAGGTGAAGACTATGCTAACCATTTTGTTGTTAATAGGTATTGATCCAGACCATTTTTGTCGGTGATGACTGATTGGACCATCCCCATAGAATCTATGCATATACGTATGTTGAAAGTTAAACAATGTGTGTTTGTAGGAAGAAGATAGAAGGTGGAAAGTATTTCTGGAAACTGCACAACGCAGGAAAATCACATCAGGCTAAAGCTGATCTGTGGCGATTAGCGGTGATCAGACGGGAACGAGAGGCGGCGGCCAAGATACGAGAAGAAGAGAAGATAAGTATGTGTCAATCAGTTCAAAGCTATGATCCCTGAACTGATGAACTGTCATGCGCCCCCCCGGGAATAAATTGACTTATGAACTATCTATATATTCCTTAATTTTTTAAATGTCACTTTCCAGGTTTTGAAAGGGCACGAACATATTGTTTTGAAGGTTGTTAAGGATGTTTGTAACTGTAATCAAATAGGCAGACCCTACGAAAAACGTGTGGGCAACTCACGAGGTCAAGAACTAGATTTGTGAATGTGGTCATTCGAAGGGTTTCGACGTCTGTTTAGAATTTGTATGTTGGCTCGCAGTCGCGCCTTGAGAGGATATGCGCTTGCAGGACTGATACAGATGCAGTGTGTTGGTCAGTGTACTTTTCGATGCGAAAACACTATTATCAGGTAACCAATGCGTAGGCATCCTGTAAAAGGAGGGGTCAACGCAGTTTTCCTTGAATATAAGGCTAAACACTGATACTTGCTTCCTATTAGTCAAATTTTGCAAAATCGTGCTGTAAAAAAAAAAAAAGTTTTTTTACCCTGTTTGGGAAATATTGTATTTGTTTTCGTTGCTAAAATGACTGTTTTGTGAATCTATCGGTTTGAAGGTTAAATCTAGCGGATATTTAGGAACTTTTTTTTTTCGTCCACAACACACAAAAACTGCATTATTTTGATATTGCGTTCAGACCATAACTTTTTTCTAAAACTCACCAAACGCACTCTAAAAACCTGATTTTCGAAATTTTCGCCTACGGCGCTATTTTTGGGGGGCGAAGCCCCCCAAGCCCCCTTACTTGGTCCCTATGTAATACCCCCGGGATCTGAAATAGCCTCCCCGGGATATAAAGTCTGAATTCAACACTGATGTCAATGGATTATCATGCTCATGCATAATGAATGATTCATGAACACCTTCCATACTTCTTTTTTCTTGTCATGTGTCTGCATTGTTTGCCTAGGACATCTTGAATTTTTTCATATGGTAGAAATATTATAAGTTTCCCACTCTTTCACAAAACAAAATTTTAAAAAACTGATGTTAACTTTGGGCTATCCATTGCAAAATGAAGAAAAATTTGCAGATTTTGATTTTTCCACTAATTTTGATTTCCTTCCATTTTGGACAACCCTTGGGCTTAATGCTTACTGTTAGATTCTTTAAGGATTTTGATTTTGTGAAAGAGTAGGTAATTTATCTAGGTGCCCGTTAGGGCGCCGCAGCCAAGCCGCGGTGCGCTACACACTCAGGCACCTTATACAGCAAGCTGAGTTGGGGTGATTTCGAGGTGTCACCCAGCCATCATGAAACGTGATGTGAATTTGAAAACTATCAAAATCGATGGGATTTAGGTACCCGACAACACATGCCAAATTTGGTTGGGGTACGAGCATTCCTTCTTGGTGAAAATATGACTTGAAACATGCTCAAAATCACTTTAAGGACTACTGGCTAGTATGGCTACTATCTAATTCGTCAGTTTCAATTGCCCAGCGATTCTGACCAAACGGGTGGGGCTACAACGTTCATATTTTACATGGACATTAAGGTAATAGTGATGTAATTTCTTTTGAAAGAAAAAGTTTAAAAAAATTGCTGGAAGGCTTCCAAATAAAGGTTATAAAATAAGCCTTATACAGGCATACAATCAACAAGTAACTATAGTTACGTGACAATTATCGCCTACATTGTTTACAAAAAGTAAGTCTTTGGACCACTACACTTTTCATTCTATTGTTAATTGGTAATACCATAGCAATTAAATCGACTTTGATAAAATTATTATATTTTAACAAATAATTTTGCAATGGAACTTGAAAAAGTAATGAGATCCCACACATAACAAAAACTTGTAAAGATACAGCCAAACCTTACACACTCAAAAGAAATGAGATCTAAAAAAGTGCCAAGCTCATCTACTTTTCCACATTTGCGCATTCTTAATTCATAAACGTACAGTTTCCCGTAACAACATCCTTGAAAAGCTTGGCAAAATAGGATTTGCATGACCATTACGTTAAAATTAATTTAAAACTAGGAAAACGCTTAAGTCCCGCCGCGTTGTTGGATGAGCGTAATTGGTGCATTGAGCTGCCATGTGTTATGCGGATTTTCTGTTGTTCTGTGAAAAAATCATTACTAAGTTGAAGATTTTTTTAAAATTAAATTAAATTAAATGAAAAATTAACTTAAATTTTAAATTTTTTAATTAATTGTAATTTAAAAAAAGGAAAAAATCGTAATATTGAAATTTTCATAAGAAATAATTATTCGATTGCGCACAAATTTTACACAAATATGAATTTATAAAATTAAGGTTCTGTGAAAAAATTATTACAATAGGATAAAGCATATAGGTGTTATAAGTCAAAGAATTGTTTTAAAAAAGAAAAAAAAACGTAAAATTTCGATTTTCATGAGAAATAATTTTTTGATTACGCTCAAATTTCGCACGAATATCTTAATTCATAAAATTAAGGTTCTGTGAAAAAATAATTACAATCGGTTAAAGCATGTAGGTGTTATAAGTCGAAGAAAGTTTTTAAAAATCGAAAAAAATCGTAAAATTGCGTTTTTCATGAGAAAAAATTTCCCGATTGCGCTCAAAAACGTGGCAGTTCTAAATTCAGAGATTTCGAAGGCCTCCATGAAATTTCATCGCAATCGGAGTATCGGTTTAGCCGGAATCGTGTTAACAGACACACAAAAATACAGAAAGAAAGAAAGAAAGAAAGAAAAAAAAAACATTCCGGATTTTTTTCTCCAGTGTAGTGAAATGGAATCTTCGCTTCGCTCATCCAAAAGAGAATTTGAATGAACTATTACGTTTAAATTAATAGTTGCAAATTCTATTTTGCGAAGCTTTTCAAGGATGATGTTACGGGAAACTGTACGTTTATGAATTAAGAATGCGCAAATGTGGAAAAGTAGATGAGCTTGGCACTTTGTTTAGATCTCATTTCTTTTGAGTGTGTAAGGTTTGGTTATAGTTAGTAGTAGTTATAGTTGGTTATATTTACAAGTTTTTGTAATGTGTGTCATATTTATGCCAAAGAAAAACCTCTTTATTACATTTTGCATCATTCAATGTGTTATTCAAGTCACCGTGACTTTTGAGCCATCCTTGTAACGAGGCACAAATTAAATTTTATTCTAACGTTGTTCTGAATACTCTATTGCAAGCCGACACCGAATGCAAGCCGGCCCTTGATTAAAAGTTCATCTAACAAAAAAGTGTACAGTACATGTAAATACCTACTCATAAGTTTACCATCGATTCCAAGCCGGGGTGCCCTTTTGAACTGAATAAAGTGTCTAAAAAAGGCAATCGGGTAGCCTTGTTAATTCGGCCTATGCCCGTGCGTGGCATGTGTTGTCTATTTAAAATACTGATCTCTAGATGGTAATTTTTTGCTCGTAAATGTCCTCGGCGCCAACAGGAAAATTTAATACCCCCCTCTGAAGATAAGTTATGCAACTGAGTGGGTAGACACTATACAATTTATACCAATATATTTTAATGCATTCTTATGCCAAACCTTACATTTTTGGTATTTTCACATTTTGGACAGCCATGGAGCTACCATCTGATTTTTTTGGATGATGTTTTTATGAAAGAGTAAGGAATTTCCGATAGTTCCACGAAAGGAAAAGCTCTTGTCACAGTTTTGCACCGTTATTGTTGTTCTGGGGCCTAAAGTTACTATCTCATCCGATTTTTCTAAATGTTGTTTTTGCAAAAGAGTGAAACATTTCCCTTACTTTTGTGCATTTTGCACAATTCTTCTGCTAATTTGGAAAATAATAAATTGCCAACTATGAACAGCCTTGGGAACCAAAGTTATTGTAGAAGATTTTTTAGGATGGTCTTTAAACAAAAAAGCAAAAATTTATAATTGTTTCACCAAAGAAAAAAATTCTTACACCGATAGCAGACATAATTATGTTATAATAATAAAAAATAAAAAAATTATTATCATTGTCATTTTTTAAATCATTTTTGATTTTACATTTTCATGGGTATGATGTTTTTTTTCATGACCCTTCAGAAACGTACCAGACGTTTTTTTTAGACTATAGTACCTTAAACATCCTTAATATTCCACTCCATGGCTTGTAAGTTTATACTTTGTAGTTTGTAGCACTAGGTAGGCCTACTATCCACGTGGCAGATATAATGGTATATAGTTGTTCTGAAGCAAGTTAGTCGATGCTGACGTCACCGGCGAGTGGATTGCAGCCAATCAGTGGTCCCCAATTTAAAATACTGATCGCTCATTGGGCCGCCGAAGCCGCGCGCATCGACCTACTTGCTGCGGAACAACTAAAGCATGATTTGGTGGTATTATATGTTGAATTGGAGGAGAAACCCTGAAAGTGGTGGATAGTTTTAGTTATCTAGGAAGTGAAGTAATGGCAAGTGGAAAGATTTAAAAGGAGATTAACATCAGAAAATAAAAGAGGCCAGTAACTTTGATCAATGTGAAAGGCCTGGTGTGGGATAGGGAAATACCTATTCAGTGTAAGATGACACTACATAAAACCCATTTCATACCGATGCTTACGTACGCAGCAGAAACCTAGACAATGGGATCGAGAGGAGAGTCAGATACAGGCGGCAGAGATGAGATTCCTGAGGAGCACAGTGGACAAGACGAGAAGGGATAGAATAAGAAACAAGGACAGAAGAGAAATGCTTGGTGTAGAAAAGTTAAGTGACAGAATAGGAAGGACAAGGTTGAGATGGTATGGAGTATGGATATATGAAACAAATGGGGGAAAATAGGATGCCCAACAAAATGTATGAAAGAAGGATTGAAGAAGGAAGAAGAAGACGGGGTAGACCAAGGAAGAGATGGAAGGAGACCATAGCAGGAGACTTGGAGCCAAGAGGAGAGAGCTGGGAAGATGTGGAAGAGATACGATTGTGGGAGAGAAAGAAGTGGAAAAATGTTGTTGCTAAACCCAAGCTGACCCTGCCAGAAGCAGGAAACGGCGATCGATAATGATGTTGAATTAATGCAAACACTTACCCTATTAGCAAAACTGCTGTATATAAGTTTTGTCATTGTTACTGGTACGGCGGCACCTAAAAAAGAACACGACAGGGTGACTGAATTGCAATAGAAGTCCAGATGCATCTTCAATGTGCTCAAGAAATTCATTGGGGATTAATTTAGCTAACATGTTAGAGCTTAATAATGGGGGAAAAATTACAATACCTATTACCTATGATTTCGCGGTTTTTTGCGATTTCACAAAAATTATCAAAAACGTTAGTAGGAAATTTAAAAAAAAATCACCCCCTAATTAACACACCGTATTACCGTAAGTAGAAACGACATCGATTCTAAAAAGTTAAAATCAATAATTTGACCTAAGAATCGATTCAGAATCAATTCCCAAGAAAAAAATATATATTTGTAGGCACCGTTATTTTGGCGGTCTTTTTCCGTGGAGCCCGTGATGAATCCTCTCACCCGTCGCACATCACCGAAGATGTTGCGTTGTATGTTTACTGTACTGTCTGCCTCACGAGTAATGTTAAACCTGGACCGGCACCTCCACCATTTCCCCACAAAGGTTCAATTTTGCCAGTTAATTCGCGTTTTGACCAGTTTCATACATTATTTTGTTCGTTATTTCGCGCTGTAAGCGAGATTCCGCAAAATTCGCATTTTCAAATTGTGTTTTTTTCATCTCTAAATGATGCAATTCGTCGACAATATTACATTTTATTTTTGTCAATAAAACGGACAATTATATAATTTCATGAATTTCGGCAACACCATTTTTCACTACCTCTAGTTATTGGGTATTGCATGAAGATATTTGGGAGTTACGCAAAGTCTCTCCGCGGTCCTCATTGCAGACCGCACTCTGCTATTTGGATGATGATCCCTGGCCTACGCTCCAACAATAAATGTCTACCAAGCGTTGTACACTGATTCAAACTTGTCTTTGTGTTTCTAGGAAAAGAGCAAGCAAAGAAAGAAGAAGAAGGAAGGAAGGAAGAAGAATCAAAACAAAAGAAGATACTTAAAACTAAAAAAACTTCTGGCAAGAAGACTGCTTGATTTGGAATAACATTAATGTTGCATGTGTGTATCAATTTGCACACAGATTTTATTTTCATCCAAGTGTTTGTATCTGCCAGTGCCCGCACCAGTATCCTATTGGGTCCATATCAAAAAGTTAATTTCATGCATTACTTTTAGGCCTATGCATTTTAGTATGCATATTAAATTTGGGTCCCAGTTATTTTGTGTAGGTATTTGTATTCAGTACGTGTCTGCCATTGTCTGTTTACTAATCTTAAATAATTTAATTTTACAATGATGTTTTGCAAAGTACTATTTAGCACGCAGACTTATCTTGATCACAGTAAGTGTATGGGCCAGTGTCCGTATAATAATCTAAAATAAATTTAACGTTATACCACAAAACTGGATTATGTAATCATTAATGTATTTGTCATGAAATGTAATGAACGGGTATAACGAGTACCGTGTACCGTACCGATACCGTACCAGGTACCGTACCGATACCGTACCAGGTACCGTACCGATACGTACCGTGTACCGTAGCGATGTTTGTGTGTGTGCGACACATCTGAAGGATGGTCGTCACATACACTAATAGTGTCAAGTGTTCAACAACCATATAAATTACAAAACTAGCTTCACCTAGGACCAAACCTGGGATCTCACCATTACCGCTGTCTGTACAGACATACATACAGACATTGGACACAGTCGATCGGACCTTCTCGTGACTGTGTCCAATGTCTGTATGTATGTCTGTCCGGGCTCATACGGCCGAACGGCCAAAATAGATTGACCTGAAATTTTAAACAGACATCCGTAACCAGGTAACTGAGAACTGCTAAACAAAAATGGGCACAATCCATTTTTTTAAAAAC
>JAMZAV010010415.1:0-41459 GCA_024449915.1 Sweltsa coloradensis
TGATAGCAGCCTCCCTGCGAAACCTGCACTCATGCCCCGCCCGCACCTATTTTCTATATAACCCGCCGCCCCGCACCTTTAAGCCGGCGTTTCAATCAAGCGGGCGCTGCGTGTCAGACCAACTGTGACCCACCTCCGTAATTCACGTTCAAACCTTGAAAATGTCTAGTAGTAGTACAACGAAAGAAATCGAGTGGACGCACAAGGTTCTGACCTCGGTTCATCTTATTTTCGACGCGGTTTTACCCAAGAGTACTTGTTTTTATCATATATATATATATATATATATATATAAATGAGTTGTCCAAGAAATAATTAGTCTATAAAACACACTTATATCATTCAAAGTTCACTATTATAAATGTTTTATGTCAGTTAGTGACAGAGAAAATAATTAGACGAGTAATTGCAGCGAACGTAGTCTTAACGGAAGTCGAACGGGCCTAGGTCGTGATTATGTCTGTATGTTAAATGTTAAATGTTAAAAAATACAAAATAATTTAATTGTATTAGAGTCTACCCACTCAGTTGTATAACTGGTTTTCAGTCTGTGTGTCTGTTTGTCCGGTCCCATACGGCCAGCGGCGTCGAAACCGGAGGTGCCGGAGATGTCAGTCAGATATTGTATTATTTTTTGGGTTTTATTATATTATATTATTATATTATATTATTTATTATCTCTTACAACAGTTATTTAACCCACAAGTGTTAGGTATAGCTCAAACTAAACAATTAAAAAAATATACAATTCAAAATAATACAAATACGTTTTCTATACAAATCAATTTGAACACTTTAAAAATTAAGTACTATAAAATTAAGATTTTACAACAAGTACAAACAAGAAAAAATTGAGTAACAAAAGAATATATATAAAAAACGGCTCAAAGCCCAAGATGAATGAAGAAAAAATGAGGTTATAAAATACAAAACAAGTGAAAAGTTGATTAGGTGACAAGAGTGATGAGTCATGTTGGAAAACTGGCATAAACAGCTGCTTTAAATTATTGAAGTTTCATGTGGTTGATGTCAATTTCTGGATTAATGGCTAATAATTTGTTGTAGGTGTCTTGAATTCGGTTAATGGGGAAAAATTTTAAAACATCAATACGAGCACATGGAATTTTGAAGGGGATGTAATTTCTTGTAAATCCTGAAGGGATATGAAAGGTTATATTTTGTTGTATGTCCGTGTCGATGAAGTTATGGAGAAGTTTGTAAAGGAAAATTACGTCGGTTGCACTACGTCGACTTTCTAGTGTTGGAATCAATTGTTGTTGACGAAGTGTAGCATAGTGTGATCGGTGAAAATTTATATTATTTTGAAAACAAAGGAAACTTACAAATTTGTACTGAATACGTTCAACTTACTTAATTTTGGTGACTTGATGTGGCGTAGTCAACGTGGGGTCGAATCAAGGATACATACAGCTTTCTTGTAGTTCTGGGTGAGTAGTTAGCGGCACAATTTCGTTTGATAAACCCAAGAATTCTTAGTGCTTTTTTGGAAAAGACGCTAAGGTGGTCATTAAAAGAAAGGTCAGAGGACATCTGTACACCTAGATCTCTGATGGAATCAACAATTTTTAGTGCAGCACCTTCAATGATGTATTGATAACGTATAGAATTTTTCTTCTTGTTAGTATATGTGATCACGTTACATTTATCAACATTGAGGTAAAGTCTCCATGTTCTACACCAGTTGGCAAAATTATCAAGCTCTAATTTATTTATTTTATTTATTTATTTATTTATTTATTTATTTAACGTCTATCCTATTCAGTTATAAAAACTGATTTACAAAGGAGGACAACTAAATAAATCTAATTACATAGATGCAGACACAACAATGAACTACATTTAAGTAAATATTTGAAATAGTAATATTACAACAATGCATTAAATATTCAACAAAGTTGATAACAAATAAAAAGGATATTAAATGCAATTTATGAATGAATCGAATATATAAAAAAGGGGGTGGGGAATGAAAAGAAAAGAAAAAAGAAAAAAAAAAAAAAAGAAAAAGAAAAGAAAAAAGAAAAAAGGAAAGGAAAAAAAAGAAAAAAAGAAAGAAAAGAAAAAAGAAGAAAAAATATAAACGTCAAAAAAAAAAAAAACGAAAACGAAAAGAAAAAAAACTGATTTATTAGACGATCCCACTCAGACGAATATGAGGTTTGCCAAAAATCAGGAACTGAACTGAACTGAAGGCATTGCTCATATGCTTTGTTGATGGCTTTAACTTTTAGTCGTCAGCGATATAACCTTACTGGATGAAACAACACGAGGTAGCATTTACAACATGACAAGGGACAGATAGCTTCACTGGCACACCAGACGTTTGACATGCTCAGAACTGGACGTTTGAGTATCATAAACAACTGCGTCGACAGGACCCAGTTTTGAAATAAGCGTTTGTCAAACGTCACTTTCAAAGGTCTCTTGATAACGTCGAGTTTTGTGTTGAATGAAATGCTAGTGTTGAATCTTTCTACTGCGTTGTGAGATAAACTTAGCTTGCTGTTCTTCCGTCACTATCTCTCGTCTAGCCGAACATTGCCGAACTTGGACCAATCATATGGTATTCTAGGCTTCTACCCAAAGACCTTCAGACAAGATGCCTATTTATACATATTACATGTTTTTTAAAGTCTTTCATTTCTGTTGTTTACGTTCTCCCAGCGCATCGAACATAGACTATAAAATACAATCAACATGCTATTTTACAGCAAGAGTCTATTTCATCATACCGATTTGGATCTCAAAACTCGAACGTTTCATATACTAACTATACAAGATGCGTCGTGGAAATAACTCGATGCATGCTAAAAGGTAAATAAAACGCGAGGTGTTGAATGTTGAGAGACTATGGCAAGGCGTGCCCTAGGTCCAAGGCGCTAGGCCTAGCCTATTAATAGCTTTCGACCTAGGTAGCCCTAATTTGATGTAGGGCCTAGGCCTTACCCTAGTGTGGGGCCATGAAATCAAGATTAATTAGTTTATTTATAAATTGAAAATGCCAAATACATCGTAATAGCCTAGCCCAAATGCCAAGTCCCAATGTTCGAATTTAACCACAGCCTTGTATAAAACATGCTTAGGACGAACGAGTATATTTATTGAGAGGGCGTAACGTCAAAAAGCATCATCCCACGCATGTCCCACAAGACTATTTTTTCGTGGGTAGAAAAAGACGTTGTGGGACGTCAAAAAAGACGTTGTTGATTTCAAAATAGCTTTTTGAGGAAATCGACGTTATCAGACCACGTGACCACTCAAAACGTCGAAAAATTATCGACGTTTTGATTCAAAACTTGGGTCCCTGTGAGGTAGTTTGCCAGCAGTGAGAGAACTTGACCCTGAATACCATAACCTTCAAGTTTGTGGAGAAGCAGTGCATGGTTCAACGCTATCAAAAGCCTTGCTGAAATCTGTGTAGACCGCATCTACTTGGCTCTTGTTGTTAAAGTGGAAAAGCAAAATCACTCATAAATGTAGCAAGGTTTGTGACAGTGGAACATTGCTTTACAAAGCCGTGCTGCTCGGGGACTATGTACTTCTTAAGATAATTGTAGAGTCGATTATGAATTATTCTCTCAAAAACTTTGGAAAATGTAGAGAGTAATGATATTGGTCTGTAATTAGTAACATTGTGCTTACTTCCTTTTTCATGAACAGGTGTTTGATTCCATGCTTCCATCTAGTAGGGATGACTCCACTATTTATAGAAGCATTGAAAATAATTGTAAGAGGTGAGAGGCTCAGCAAGCGATCGTCTACAATGTTTAATTGCATTAAGTGGAATGTTATCAGGTCCGGGAGATTTTCCTGTTTTCAAATTCTTCAAGCACTCTTCGACCTTTCGACGTGATATCTTGAAATGGTATAAGCTCTCCGAAGATACGTCAGGAAATGATGGCAGGGGTTGATCTTTCGGGATGGGCTGTTGGAATGTAGTTTTAAAAAAGTCGGAAAACAACCTGGCTGCAAGTGGCGCTGCTGTTTGCTTTATTGACATTAAACTCATCCTCAATGGGGATGCGTCTAGATCTCGTTTTATGTCGCACATAAGTCCAAAGGCTTGAAGGATTTTCATAAATAGAAGAGTCTATTTTCATTAAATATTGTTTGTGTTTCAGGCATTTAAGTTTTTTTAAATTTGCACGCTTTAATTTGAAGTAAGCCTTATCATTATCAAGTCCCGTGTTTTTCCAAAGCTTATGACATCGGTTTTTCTCCTTTAGAGCAGTTATCGTGGCCCTGTCAAACCATGGAGGGTACTTTGTAGGATTAACTGTAATTTTTGGCAGTGTTGAGTCAATAACTTGCGATAAAGTTTAGTGGAATGCTTCACACATATCATCAAGTGTTGGTGCTTGGTTTAATACAGTCCAATCAATTGAATCAGGATTGAAGTTTAATAGATTAAAGTCAGTCTTCTTCCAGTTGAATCTTGAACGGTAAGCTTGCTTGTATTTCTTACTTAAATCAGGACATATTATTTCAGAGCTGATGGCAAGGTGATCAGAAACTACAGCTTGTTCCACTAGGTTTACAGAGATCGACAGATCGGGATTGTTTACAAATATAAGATCAAGGAAATTAGTGTTACATGTGGGAAATGGATTAACTTGGCACAGGCTTAATTCATTTATAATTTCAAACATGGCAGTCACTACCTGGGAGTTGATGTTACATACTGGCTGAAGATGGTTGTTTCTATCCTGAGGTGCGGTCCACGTCACTCTTGAGGCAAGTTGAAGTCGCCACACAGTAACATACTGTCCTGAGGTCGTAGCGAGGACTGCACACGGGACAGTGATACATGGAGTTCTTCCAATAGATCTAGAGATATTGGTGGAGGCAATTAATAAACACATCCAACAAAAAGACTAAATGCACCTGGGAGTTTCACTTCAACCCAAATAGTTTCACATTCTTCTGACTCGAGATCCACACGCCGTTTGGAAGGGAAATTTGAGTTTACTGCTGTGAGAACACCACCTCCTCTTTTCAATTTAGCCTGATTCATCTGTTTACGATCCTTACGATGAACAGAGAACTGAGAGCTGTCAAGCTCCTCACTGTCAAATATATTATGGCTTAACCATGTTTCCGTAAGACATATGATATCAAACTCACTGTGGTCAGAGAAGAAAATATTGAGATCACTGAGTTTGATGCCACCTTTACTTCGTGTGTTCATGTGGTATAGTGTCACACTGTTCGCTGTGTTAATGTCAAGAAGAGGAACGCTGGCAGCTGATGTCGATCCTGGGCCAGGATTAACTTTAATGTCCCCAGACATCAGGATCACACACATTTCATGCAGAACAAGCAAGGATACGCCTACTCTACGGCCAGGACGCACTTTTTCTCTGTTAGTAGACCGTTGTGACCAAGTCATCGGGGCTGGTAGGGTAGGAAGACCAGCTGCACCATAGGCAGAGAAATTAAAAAGCCGTGCCGAGAAATGGACAGTCACTTTTTGATTGCTGTAGTATCTTAAGGCTCTTCGCGGCACGAGATTTCCACAGATTTTCAGTGTTTTAGCAAGATATTTGCAACCGTCGACGCCGTTTCTTGTAGTAAATTTAAACAAGAATAAACAATAACAATAATAATAATAATAATAATAATAATAATAATAATAATAATAATAATAATAATATATATATATTTATATATATTTTTTTAAGTTGCCTTTATTGAACAATTTATTTACAGATACAATCGATTGTCCTGCGAAGCTGCAAAATAGCTTATCTGCAGGTTCAAATCTTTTTATACATTTGTACATAGTAATACATTAAATCAATCCCTTGTTATCCAGTTCCTATGTCAAAACCGATGATATTTCCATTACAATTATACATTCTTGACAAACAAAATTAAATTACATCGATTATTTCTTTTAATACGGCAACATTGAATTTAAATATTCCATAGCATGAAATTGAGACAAAACAAAATTCAATAATAAACAACAACAACAAAAAAATAATAAATAATAATAAAAATAATAAAAATAATAACACATCCTAAACAAAAGAACCAGCTGCAAGGCTTTGATAAAGCTTTTTTTTTAAAGACCAAATTCCACCACAACCAAAAAACCATAAACAAAACATCACCACAATAGCACATTTCGCATTTACACATGATGACAGTTCGAGCACCACGACACGCATGAGCACAATTCGTCTAAATTGCATTATTTTTTAACGATTAAATAGGTAAATCATGTAGGTTATTAAAAAAAATAAATAAATAAATAACTTTTTATTTTTCAATTTTTTTAAATATGTAATCTTTGAAACTTTCCTTTAATCTTGCAAAGGTTTGAACGTTTTTGACATTTTCAGGCAATTCATTGCATAACGCCGGAACAGCATAATGTATGCAACGCAAACCGTAGTTGGTGTACACACGTGGAACCACATACACACAATCATTTCCACTCCGTGTATGGTACGTACTTTTATACTTTTCTGACTTGATATTGAAAAGGTGTTTAATAATAAAATAATAAAAATACATTTGCTGCACCGGCAGAATGTACAATATTTGTAAGTTTGAATAGTGTTATAATTTTAAACAACATTTGTTGAGCAAAACAAAGAGCGCACAATAGAATTTTGCATTACTTCCAGAGGAGACAGAGTGAGTCGAGACGCCGATCCCCAAGCAGTTATTCCATACGACAAATATGAATGAACAATTGCAGAGTAAACCATTTTTAAAATATTAAGAGGAAATAGGTCACGTATTTGGAAAATATAGAAAGACGATATTCGTATACTTTGCAAAATTTTAGCCACGTGTAATTTAAAGGAAAAAGTGTTATCTACCACAATTCCCAAGTATTGGTATTTTTTAACCTCGACAATTGACGGACAACTACACAGTGGCGGAATATTAAACATTTGAATGTTAGAATTTACGACGGGTAGAACAACCTGCTTTAGACACAATGCGGTGTGCCACTGTACATTAATCTTAACGTCACTTAGTTTGTTGGGCGCATGAATGCACATTATGTTAGTTTTTCCTAAGTTTACAACTAGACCCATGTCATGAAGCCATTTTTGAAATGAAATGAGATCCTGTTTTAATTGTGTTAATGCTACGAGCAAGTCATAATGCGTGATTACCAGCACTGTATCATCTGCGTATAAATATACCTTACAATATCTAAACACATTTGGCATACTATTAATATACAAAAGAAAAAGGGTTGGTCCTAAAATTGAGCCTTGTGGCACCCCGTATTTAATTTTATAATTACTGCTAAATTCACCATCAATTTTTACAATAATGTCGCGTTCAGTTAAAAAATTTCTAAACCATGAAAGAATTGGCCCACGAACACCTGCTTTTTCTAACATTTCAAGTAAAATTTCCAAATTTACCGTGTCAAAAGCTTTGGCAAAATCTACAAAAAGACAAAGTGCAAATTTATTTTTATCTAGTTGACCATTAATGTAATTCGAAAAATCATCTAAAGCCATGTCTGTCCCTTACCTTTTGAAAACAAATTGGCACGGCGTTAAAATTTTGTACCTATTCAGATAGTTTAGTAATTCCGTATTAACGTATCGCTCACATATTTTATCAATAGTAGAAAGTATCGATATAGGCCGATAATTATTGAAATTCCTACGATCTCCTTTTTTAAATATTGGCCTCACAATTGATGTTTTTAGTTTAGCTGGGTATACAGAAGTTTCAAACGACAAATTTATAAATTTTGCTTGTACAATAGACACCTGAATTAAACACCTTTCTAAGTCCTTGATTCGAATGCCGTCCAACCCAGCCGATACTTTATGGTCTAGTTCTGAAATAATTAATCTAACCTGCTCAGGTGTGATCGGTTTCAACCAAAACGACTGACATTCATTTACTACATGGACAGAATTAAACGTAAATGTATGTTCCTCTATAAGCTTTTCTGTCACACTCACAAAATGCTTCGCAAAGTCTTCCGCTAGGGGCTTTTTCGAAATTTCTCTGAAATCGTTAAAACTAGTTAAAATTTCTTCGTCTACTGTTTTTCGCGTTGGTTTGCCCATAGCTTCATTTATTGTTGACCACACCCATTTTTGACTTTTTAAATTACTGGTCAATTTATTCGCAAAGTATTGTTTTTTCGCAGATCTAAGTGCTTTATTTCTTTTTTTAATAATAATAATAATAATAATAATAATAATAATAATAATAATAATAATAATAATAATAATAATAATAATAATAATAATAATAATAATAATAATAATAATAATAATAATAACGACACAAAGTGGCACAACGCGTGAAAGTGAGCTCTTGACTTAAAATCGTTGTAATGTGGTATTTAAATAGAATTTTGTGTTTATACAGTAAGAGTTTATAGTATTGACAGTTTTTCTATAAGTGGTATCGTTAGTGGGTAAGTACCTACACGTTTTATACAAGATTTTGTACATTTAAAAACTATTTTAATATGACATTTGAGGAACCATTAGGCCTAATTAAAATGACGGCGAATCCATGGTAACCAAGGAGGTATGAATAATGTAAGGAGACAGCATGTCGCCGTCAAAAAAATAGCCACTTTGAACGACAATGGTGGTGCGCGAAAGCCTCGAACCCAAAGCAAGGTCGTCGGTATTATTAGAGCTCATTGTCAAAGCTATGAACATTCCAAAACAAACAAAAACGCAGCACATCAACAAAAATTAAATTTCAACTCTTTATTATTCATTCTCATATTGATACAAGAGTTTTATCAATGTTTCAAGTATAATATCAGCTGTTTCAGTGCCGTCGATGGTAGTCGCCATATTGGTCAGCACCAACGAGAAGAAGTAAATACTGCGAAAAACTCTATGTTTTAGTAGCCGCCATATTGGTCAGCACCAAAGAGAAGCAGCAAATACTGCGAAAAACTCGATCAGAGACGTTCAAAACGGCCACGTTCATTTGTACAGCCACAGATAGCGCATGCTGTCTCCTTACATTATTCATACCTCCTTGATGGTAACGCGATATGAAGTGCTTTGCTAGAAGATATTACATGCTCGAATGGGGTAACGTGGTGTTGATGTTGTTGAGATCTTTGGAAGAGCGGAAACACGGCTACCCCGAAGATTAAAAGTCAAATATCTTTAAGAACAAATCCAAGGATGTTAGAAAGAAGTTGAAAATATTGTAGATCGAAATATGGCACAGCCAATGGATGTTTTACCTGACAATGTGCAGTTAACCACCAAAGCTGGTAAACCACGATTACGTATTAAATGGACAATACCAATGAATGCCAGTATTATTACGTAATTATCTAAGGATTACACGCCTAGAAACGAATACAACAGGATACAGATTTTTATTACATCGAGCATTCACCGCAGACTTCCCTGATATTGTTGCTACGGAACAACGAATAGCAGATCAACGAAGGGTAATTCTTAAAAATAACCTTATACCAGAACAACATTATACAGCAAATAAGACAGGAAGTAGCTGAAGAATTGCATTTATCTATAAATGGCAGAGAAATTATTGAGAACCGCGAGCAGGATGAGGATAATGAAGATGATGTAGGTTCATTGGAAACTCTCAAAATGAAGTCCAGGCACAAATAGAACCACACATAGAACCACAAATACCCCAACGACACTTGATTCAGCCCACTCAGAATGTAGATGAAAGTAACAATTGCGCAGACAAGAACTGCAACCATTTTGTTCCACAAAAAAAAAAAAAAAAAAAAAAAAAGGAAAAAAAAAAAAACCGGATTTTTTCTCCAGGTAGTGAAATGGAATCTTCGCTTCGCTCGCTACGCTCGCTACGTCATCCGATAATAATAATAATAATAATCTTGCTGGTGATGGACAGTACAATGCTGACTCCACCTGGATGTACACAAAACACAAAATACCCGCAAGGAGGAGAAAAATGAAAGTTAGATTCTTCACAGAATGGGCAATAGAAGTTGCCTTGGCTTTGGTCCTCGAAGATACTCTTTTTCTATGATTTGGAATGCCAGTCAACCATTTAGCCATGCTCAAATGTGTCAAAAAGTAATCATGAAGCATTGTTTCCATGGTAAACGCAGCTAGTTTGACAGCAGTTTGTATGATGAAAAATATTCTGAATTTCAATCGCTCATATAAATTAAAAGGCCGTCCCTCCTACCAGGCACCCAACCTGTCTGGTAGTAGTGCTCTGTGATTGGACAGCACTCCTGCCAGGCACCCTACTACTAGCGACCCCTGGTGGTGGTATATCCGTACTAGTCCACACTACCTCTCACAAGTGTGGTTGTGACGTATAGGAAACACACACTTGACGTCACAGCTCGGCGGCAAGTGGCCGCGGATCTTACTGATGGACAAGCATCCTCATTTCGGCCAATTTGGACGCCTGTTGAACGGCTCAACAAATATCACGCTCTAACTTTTATACTATTCATTATTTGGACAAAACTTAAGAGGAATAAATTTAGCAAACATATCATTTCTTCTAATAGTGATTATTTCGATTTTTTTTAGAGAACTGTTAGCTTGTTATAACAATGTACGCATTATAAATGACAAAATTATCAACATATTTAAGTCTTTTCAACTTCAATTGACCCCAAAACTACTGATCGGGATTTCAAAAAGAATTCTCTCTAAATATGCATCTAATTAATTAGACAAGAAATAAATAAACTTTCTCGATAGAAAAAGCACAGAACAAAATTTTACAGCATAGCGTGCAGTTTTTCACGGCTCATCCGCACGTCAAAAGCGCGTATTTTAGATGAAAACACATACCATGCGTTTTACCCTATGCTATAAATTTTCGTTCTGTGCACTTTCTATCTAGAAAGTTTATTTATTTCTTGTCTAAACAGTCCGATGAATTTTTTGAAAGCGGTCAAGTTGTCAAAATCCGATCACTAGATTTTTGTCAATTGAAGTTGTTTTATTAAATTTCATAAAAAAAAAACAAGTAAAAGTCTTAAATTTTATTTTAATATGTACATCGAAATAACAACTTAACGGCCGTGTAAAAATTCAAAGTAATCGCTATTAGAAGGAATGATATATTTGCTAAATATTATTGCTCTTAAGTTTTTCCCCAATAATGAATAGGATAAAAGTTAGAGCGTGATAAGTTGTGCGACGTTCAGCAGGCGTCCACTTGCGAACCGATGGTTGCTTGCCCACCAGTTGGGCTCAAACGGAGAATACCCCTCATTCCCCTCGATTTGTGACGTAGTTGTGTGTACCCCTATGCGCTCCTGCCAGGCACCCCTGTCACGAAGTCTGACAGGTGGGTAAGGTTTATGTTTGGAGTTTATGCCGGCCTACGGCCACTACTCAAGTGTGTCTGTATTATGTAATAATTTTCTATTAGGTACATATTATTGAACATAATACTTCTCCTACTGATAACTACCACAGTAAAGGTGTATAAGTTACAAGTTGTAGGCTAGGCCTAGGCCTATTCCAGCCTGTCTGTCACGAAGGTTGAATTGAATGCTTGGCTCAAAAGTGCACAGCGAGGTGTAGGTTTTAGGCCCGACAGTGGAATAGTCATGTCACATAGGCCTATCGATGTTTTATATCATTTGTCTTCTAGACAGATGTGAATTAGGTTCACATTTTAAGCATACAAATGTTGTTGGGTAGGCCTAAGCCTCAGCTCTCGGCCTAGTCGTTAGGCTAGGGGTGCCTACCTGCCCAAGATACCCTAGCCTTAGGGCATAAATTCATGTTTCGGCCCGGACATAGGCCCCTAGTCTAGTGTTTTTCATCACTATTAGGCCCTACAATAATTTTAACAGCCAAACTATCCTCCAGAAACTACCTTGGTAAATAATTGATGGCGGCCCACAACATCACCTTGCTGCCAGGCATCCCATCCTAGATGTTTTTTTATGATTGATAGACCTGTAGACCTACAAACAAGTTCAAGGCTAGGGCCTACGCATTTAAGCTTTGCTTCTATCAATGTTCTACCAGCTACCTTAACAAAGCAGCCCTACCTAGCCTAGGTTTAAAAATCTGTCCTTGTGTGGGTGAGGATTGCCTACACTACACACATTAATTGCCTGCTAGCCTAGGCGGCCTATGCAGTATCTCTACCTAGTGCTTCCAACTTGTCAAGTTACCCTGTTATCACCATTATCTGTTTAGCTCCATTGGTCATCTCCGAAATAATCTCATTAACACAGTAGGCCCATTTCAAATTAGGTAGTTCTGTCTAGGCATATTAAGGTGTGCATGCCGTTTTCATATACGGTACGGGTACCTCTTCACTTGTATTTAGCGGCCTTTGTCTTCCTATGTAGGCCTGAGAATTGGAACATTTGTGGTTGCTCTGCAGTTTTCCTTTACTGATAAAATATTGCGTAAGGAAATGCTCGACTTGTTGCAATAGGCCTACTGTGTCGGTCAGCGAACAGGCCTGCCTACCTTTGTACGAAAATACAAAGAAAACTTATTATAAACCTACCTGGATAACTCGGGTATCGGTCAGGGCCGTGTTGAGGTAGTGAGCCGCCCCAAAGCAACTAAATGTTGCCGCCCCCCCCCCCCCCAACTTACTACTTTCAAAAAGGTCTAAAATGTCACCCCCTGCATCTCCGCAGCACACAGGTTTTGGGAAAATCACTGATCTTAAGTCTAAACTATATCATCCTCTTGCCATCTCCCTCCCTTTGCTTTGGCAGTGTCATTTGGGTTCTGCAACCAAATTTTTCAACCCATTTTTATCCACCCACATCTTCCCAGCTCTCTCCTCTTGTATGAAATTTTATTCTAAATCATTACCCTAACACTGTTTTTGTAAATAAAAAAAATTGTGGGCTATTTAGTTAGTCTACCCACAGTCACATACTATGTACCTAATTTTCAGGGGGGGGGACTTTAATTAGGCGAACCAAGCCAACCCACTGGCACAGACACCATCAACGAGCAAATAATGGTCATTGACCAGCCAAAGATCGGCATTTGAAATAGGAAATTCCTGGATAATCTGCATTGGAAAAAGTAACTCCAACGAGCCACGCATTCAATTAGTCCTACTACTACAGTCATAGGCCTATACCTACAGTGTACTGTGTTCATTCATCTTCCATTCAACATACATTATAATATGCATGTACCATAATATCCAATGATAAAATAACACTAGAAAAAAAACGGACATCAACTTCAAAACCATCTACCCACCTGGCTGCAGTGATTTGGGTAATTTGGTTATTTCCAAAATGGGGATGGCTGGTTTTTTCTTCTATACCTCGGTGACAGGTTCATCAATCGAGGTTATACTTATTGGATGAGCGAAGCGAAGACTTTAATTTCACTGACCCCCCCAAAAATTAGCTTTTATTTCTTTCTGTTTGTTCGCTCTCTACCAGGCAAACGGCATGCGATCTTGATGAAAATTGGAGGGGACCTTCGAAATCTATGAACAGACTTGCCACGTTTTTGGGTATAACCGAAGAAATATTTCTCATGAATATCGTACTTTTACGATTTAAAAAAAATGTAATGCGATATTTTTGTGATATTTGGGCCGATTCCGACCAAACGGGTGGGGCTACAATGTTCATATTTCCCATGGACATTAAGATAATTGTGATGTATTGCCTTTTGAAAGAAAAAGTTGAAAAAGTTAGCCAGAATCCATAGAATAAAGGTTTTAATATGAGTTTTTTGAGGTACGTATATAATAACTAGGAAAACGCTTAAGTCCCGCCGCGTTGTTGGATGAGCGTAATTGGTGCATTGAGCTGCCATGTGTTATGAGGATTTTCTGTTGTTCTGTGACAAAATTATTACAAAGTCGAATAATTTTTTTAAATTAAATTAAATTAAATAAAAAATTGACTTTATTTTTTAATTTTTTTTATGAATCGTAATTTTAAAAAAGGAAAAAATCGTAAAATTGCGATTTTCATAAGAAATAATTATTCGATTGCGCTCAAATTTTACAAGAATATATTAATTCATAAAATTAAGGTTCTGTGAAAAATTCATTACAATAGGATAGAGCATGTAGGTGTTATAAGTCAAAGACTTGTTTAAAAAAAAACATGTAAAATTTCGATTTGCATGAGAAATAATTTTTCGATTGCGCTCAAATTTCACACGAATATCTTTATTCATAAAATAAAGGTTTTGTGAAAAAATCATTAAAATCGAATTAAGCATGTATGTGTTATAAGTCGAAGAAATATTTTAAAAATTGAAAAAATTCGTAAAATGGCGATTTTCATGAGAAATAATTTTCCGATTGCGCTCAAAAACGTGGCAGTTCTAAGTTCAGAGATTTCGAAGGTCTCCATAAAATTTCATCGCAATCGGAGTATCGGTTTAGCCGGAATCGTGTTAACAAACAGACAAAAATACAGAAAGAAAGAAAGAAAGAAGAAAAAAAAAAAAAAACATTCCGGATTTTTTTCTCCAGTGTAGTGAAATGGAATCTTCGCTTCGCTCATCCAAAAATCGAAATTTTACGCTTTTTTCGTTTTTAAACAATTACGCTCATCCAACAACGCGCCTGAAAAAGCGTTTGTAAAGCTTCCTTGTTTATTAACTTGAATACAGCACTAATTCTACTTTACATCTAGGCCCCTAGTAAAATTCAAATTAAAAACAAGTGGTAATCTGCTCAGAAAGTTTCTCTGGCTAGCCTTTAGGCCAAATGTGAGTATATTGATAACTTTTTTTAAGGCTTAGGAATCATGGTTGAATTAATTAAAATGCGGTCTCTCAAAATTGCAAATTTTATTATTATTAGATTGTAGGCTTATAATAGGAGGTAGTTTAATGGTATAACAGCTAGTCCAGTCTCAGCGACCAATTTAAAAGAATTTAATGAATGCGATCGAATTGAATCTAATACATAACATACATTTTTGTAGGATACCTGCTGTAGGGTATACACATCAGATTTAGCCGCTGTGACCCTCTTCAGGTGACTAACTAGGAATATTGCGGATAGGACGATTGTGAAGGGATGTCCGAGGGCTGTTTAAGAGGACTCAATCCCTTGCATTCGCATTAACGGCTGAGGAAAACCTCGGAAAAAACATTCAGTCAGGATTGCCGGTCTCGACGGGATTCGAACCCGAAACCTCCCGAATCAGAGTCTCGCGCTTAACGCTCGAGCCAACACTGTCGGTAAATCTAACTAGGAAAACGCTAAAGTCCCCCCGCGTTGTTGGATGAGCGTATATGGTGCATTGAGATGCCATGTGTTACGCGGATTTTCTGTTGTTCTGTGAAAAAATCATTGCTTAATCGAAGATTTTTTTAAATTAAATTAAATTAAATAAAAAATTAACTTAATTTTTATAATTAAATAAAATAAAATAAAAAATTAACTTAATTTTTTTAATTAATCGTAATTTTTTAAAAGAAAAAAAAAAAAATCGTAAAATTGCAATTTGTATAAGAAATAATTATTCGATTGAGCTCAAATTTAACACGAATATATTAATTCACGAAATTAAGGTTCTGTGAAAAAATCATTACAATAAGATAAAGCATGTAGGTGTTATAAGTCAAAGAATTGTTTTAGAAAAGAAAAAACCCGTAAAATTTTGATTTTCATGAGAAATAATTTTTCGATTACGCTCAAATTTCACACAAATATCTTTATTCATAAAATTAAGGTTCTGTAAAAAAATCATTACAATCGGATAAAGCATGTAGGTGTTATAAGTCGAAGAAATTTTTTAAAAATCGAAAAAAATCGTAAAATTGCGTTTTTTATGAGAAAAAAATTCCCGATTGCGCTCAAAAACGTGGCAGTTCTAAGTTCAAAGATTTCGAAGGTCTCCATAAAATTTCATCGCAATCGGAGTATCGGTTTAGCCGGAATCGTGTTAACAAACACACAAAAATACAGAAAGGAAAAAAAAAAAAAAAAAAAAAAAAAACATTCCGGATTTTTTTCTCCAGTGTAGTGAAATGGAATCTTCGCTTCGCTCGCTACGCTCATCCAATTATGTACAGGCTATAAGTTGCTCAAGTCGTGAAGATTTAATGCCAGTCTCTTGAATTTACTAGGAAAACGCTTAAGTCCCGCCGCGTTGTTGGATGAGCGAATATGGTGCATTGAGCTGCCATGTGTTACGCGGATTTTCTGTTGTTCTGTGAAAAAATCATTACTTAGTCGAAGATTTTTTAAAATAAAATTAAATTAAATAAAAAAATAACTTAATTTGTTTAATTAAATTTAAAAAAATAAAAAATAAACTTAATTTTTTTAATCGTAATTTTTTAAAAAGAAAAAGTACGTAAAATTGCAATTTTCATAAGAAATAATTATTCGATTGCGCTAAAATTTAACACGAATATGTTAATTCATAAAATTAAGGTTCTGTAAAAAAATCATTACAATAGGATAAAGCATGTAGGTGTTATAAGTCAAAGAATTGTTTTAAAAAAGAAAAAAAACGTAAAATTACGATTTTAATGAGAAATAATTTTTTGATTACGCTCAAATTTCACACGAATATCTTATTTCATAAAATTAAGGTTCTGTGAAAAAATCATTAGAATCGGATAAAGCATGTAGGTGTTATAAATCAAAAAAAGATGTTTAAAAAACAAAAAAAATCGTAAAATTGCGTTTTTTATGAGAAAAAAATTCCCCGATTGCGCTCAAAAACGTGGCAGTTCTAAGTTCAGAGATTTCGAAGGCCTCCATAAAATTTCATCGCATCGGAGTATTGGTTTAGCCGGAATCGTGTTAACAAACACACAATAATACAAACAGAAAAAAAAGAAAAAAAAAAAAAAACATTCCGGATTTTTTTCTCCAGTGAAGTGAAATGGAATCTTCGCTTCGCTCGCTACGCTCGCTACGCTCATCCAATTAGAACAGTTAGCCTATAATTATACGTGTTAAAGTCATAAAATTATATTTCATTATTATACCGGGTTATATATTTGAAGTAGAGTTCCATCAACATGCATGACTCATGATAGCCATGCAGAATGCAACACACAAAAGACTGCATACAAATGCCCTCCTCTGACAAGCTATAGGGAACTTATGACGGCTAAGCGAAAGCTGGACGATGTAATATAGTGTGAATCCCGACACAGGATTCTCTCACGAACACTGCATACTTCTGACTGGTGTGAGACAAACTGTTTTCCACCAAAGCCAGTTACATCTCACCAAAGTAGACGGTAGTACATGTGATCGTTAAAATTTAATATTATACCGCCTATAAGTGAATGTTACATTCACTGATCAAAAAAGTCGTCAACATTTATGTTCTCAAACATTAGCCATAGGTTTTGCCAAATCAGAACATAACTTAAATCTTAATTAATCTAATACTTGACTGTAACATGTTAAATTTAACTAAATGGTGATTTAATTCTATTAATAATTAGGTGTGGCTTTAAGAGTTTTGATTAGTGAAGAGAGGCAGTTGCTTAATTAAAACCGCTGAACCGTGATATGCGAATCGATTATAAGGATTTGAAGTGAGATTTGTCAAACTTAGGGCTGTCCAACACAGCTATGTTGAAAGTTAAATTCAAAGTCAAGTTAACTTCGGTACCATACTGACATCATCTGAAACAATGTGATTATAATGGTGAGGAAGACGGGCTACGTGAACATCGGATGTATAGGCCTAAAGAATGATGAACACAGACTAATAGGGACGATACGCATTTAGCTAAGTAGAAAGCACACTCCATAAGAAAATAGGCTATCAGACCAGCGATGATCCGATGACAGACACGGACGCTGAAAGACATATTCAAATTTTCAAACATGTAGATCCAAAACTAATCGTTTCTGTAGTATTATTCGCATATAATGCAATACACACAATACCACACGATACACATTATACCATATAACATGTACACCAGTCAGCAAGAATGAAATCATGAACCTTCATCGTAAAAGCCGACAATATGTACCGGTAACTTATATTTTATAAATGATCAAGTGCGGCATCCTAATAATTTCCAGTTTCTAAAAACTTATGCCTGACTCATCGATATAACTTTGGAGAATGCGTTATTATGGAAATTGGAAATGAACGCGACAACGAAATAAGCAATCATAGTTTTCTAATGTTGAAACTACCGCACCTAGTTTCTGTGCGTGGCATATTTATTATGTTACCCGATTCAAAATAATCGTATCGATGTTACATGAAAAACAAAATGTTTATGTAGTATATTCTAAGCAGAATATTGCACAATGCTTCGTGTGCCAATCAACGATAAAATAGAGATGATAAGTGATACCTTGTCAAGCTGTGAACATGATTAGCTCTGAATGTGTGTTGAATATTAATTGAAAACTCCTTGCTTTTCACACGTCTACTGTTATTAGCACAGTCATTCTCAATTACGCCTACTTATTACTCACTTCATTATGAGTTACAAGAAGAAGTTTACTGTGACAACAGCAGTGTTGGATGAGCGTAGCGAAGATTCCATTTCACTACACTGGAGAAAAAAATCCGGAATGTTTTTTTTCTCTTTTTTTTCTTTTTTTTTGTATTTTTGTATGTTTGTTAACACGATTCCGGCTAAACCAATAATCCAATTGCCATGAAATTTAATGGAGGCCTTCGAAATCTCTGAACTTAGAACTGCCACGTTTTTGAGCGCAATCGAAAAATTATTTCTCATGAAAATCGCAATTTTACGATTTTTTTCGATTTTAAAAAAATCTTCGACTTATAATACCTACATGCTTTATCCGATAACAATTATTTTTAAACAGAACCTTAATTTTATGAACTAGGAAAACGCTGAAGTCCCGCCCGCGTTGTTGGATGAGCGAATATGGTGCATTGAGCTGCCATGTGTTACGCGGATTTTCTGTTGTTCTGTGAAAAAATCATTACTTAGTCGAAGATTTTTTTAAATTAAATTAAATTAAATTAAAATTAACTTAATTTTTTTAATTAAATTTAAAAAAATAAAAAATAAACTTAATTTTTTTAATCGTAATTTTTAAAAAGAAAAAGTACGTAAAATTGCAATTTTCGTAAGAAATAATTATTCGATTGCGCTAAAATTTAACACGAATATGTTAATTCATGAAATTAAGGTTCTGTAAAAAAATCATTACAATAGGATAAAGCATGTAGGTGTTATAAGTCAAAGAATTGTTTTAAAAAAGAAAAAACCGTAAAATTACGATTTTAATGAGAAATAATTTTTTGATTACGCTCAAATTTCACACGAATATCTTATTTCATAAAATTAAGGTTCTGTGAAAAAATCATTAGAATCGGATAAAGCATGTAGGTGTTATAAATCGAAGAAATGTTTTAAAAATCGAAAAAAATCGGTAAAATTGTGTTTTTTATGAGAAAAAATTTCCCGATTGCGCTCAAAAACGTGGCAGTTCTAAGTTCAGAGATTTCGAAGGCCTCCATAAAATTTCATCGCAATCGGAGTATTGGTTTAGCCGGAATCGTGTTAACAAACACACAATAATACAAACAGAAAAAAAAAAAGAAAAAAAAAAAAAAAAAAAAAACATTCCGGATTTTTTTCTCCAGTGTAGTGAAATGGAATCTTCGCTTCGCTCGCTACGCTCGCTACGCTCATCCAACAAAGTCGAAAAATTTTTTTTAATTAAATTATATTAAATACAAAATTGACTTTATTTTTTAATTTTTTATTAATCGTGATTTAAAAAAAGAAAAAAATCGTAAAATTGCGATTTTCATACGAAATATTTATTCGATTGCGCTGAAATTTTACACGAATATATTAATTCATGAAATTAAGGTTCTGTGAAAAAATCATTAAAATCAAATTAAGCATGTAGGTGTTATAAGTCGAAGAAATATTTTAAAAATCGAAAAAATTCGTAAAATGGCGATTTTCATGAGAAATAATTTTCCGATTGCGCTCAAAAACGTGGCATTTCTAAGTTCAGAGATTTCGAAGGTCTCCATAAAATTTCATCGCAATTGGAGTATCGGTTTAGCCGGAATCGTGTTAACAAACACACAATAATACAAACAGAAAAAAAAAAAAAAAAAAAAAAACATCGCGGATTTTTTTCTCCAGTGTAGTGAAATGGAATCTTCGCTTCGCTCGCTTCGCTCGCTACGCTCGCTACGCTCATCCAACAATTAACAAGTAACAATAGAAACTTGACAACAATCACCTACAATGCGTTCAAAAAGCACTTGCAAAAGTAAAGAGATCCCACACAAACTAAAAACTTACAAAAAGCTCATCCATAAACCGACTAAAAAAAGGGTTCACGAAGCAGCCTAGTTTGGATGAGCGTAGCGAGCGTAGCGAGCGAAGCGAATATTCCATTCTACTACACTGGAGAAAAAAATCCGGAATGTTTTTTTTTCTTTCTTTCTTTTTTTTTGTATTTTTGTGTGTCTGTGAACACGATTCCGGCTAAACCGATACTCCGATTGCAATTAAATTTTCTGGAGACCTTTGAAATCTTTAAACTTAGAACTGCCATCATTTTGAGCGATATCGAAAAATTATTTCTTATGAAAATCGCAATTTTACGAATTTTTTTCGTTTTTCTTGTTTTTCCGTTTGTATTTTGTGTGTTTGTTAACACGATTCCGGCTAAACCGATACTCCAATTGCGATGATATTATCTGGAGACCTTCGAAATCTTTGAACTTAGACCTGCCACGTTTTTGGGTACAATCGAAGAAATATTTCTCATGAATATCGTACTTTTAGGATTTTTTTCGATTTTTAGTGCGATATTTTCGTGACATTTGGGCCGATTCTGACCAAACGGGTGGGGCTACAACGTTCATATTTCACATGGACATTAAAGTAATGGTGATGTATTGCTTTTTGAAAGAAAAAGTTGAAAAAAATAGCCAGAAATCATAGAAATAAAGGTTTTGATATGAGTTTTTTCGAGGTTTATAATAACAATTAACAAGTAACAAAAGAAACTTGACAACAATCACCTACAATGCATTCACAAAGCACTTGCAAAGGAAAAGCGGTCCCACGCAACTTACAAAAACGCTCATCCATCAACGCGGCGGGACTTTAGCGTTTTCCTAGTTACTTATACACGTCCTTAAAATGATATGCTACTGTTTTTTATCAACTGATTTACATCTGTATCAGCTTGATCTGTTTTTAAATGTAGAAGCATGGTGGGTTTTGCCATCTATTCACTAAGAGTGAAAGGAACTTCTAAAATGTTATTAAAAGTTAAACCCTATCTCTTTATGTAATTCACATGATCCAGCCTTTTGGAATTCCTTTCAAACACATACTACAGATTTAGACTGCTTATCATCAAAACTTTTGTCTTCTTGTCTCTCAAGTTAAATCAAATAAACTTCAATATTACTCGTACAAAACTAGTCATTCTTCAGGTTAAACTAGTTATTCTTCAGTCTTCTTGCAAGATCTTGGTAAGATTTTTTGGTTGGGTACCTACCAATCCACCATTGGTCCATTTGTGATTATTTTTTTAAAACTTATTTACTACAATTCAGAAATTTAAAAAAGTCCGCCCCAACCGGGATTCGAACCACAGGTCTCCCGCATTCATTCATTCCGCATTCAGATGTATAATGCAACAACAATTTAGAGATTAAAATGTACCCGTCCTGATGGTGTAGTGGTTAAGACGCCTGCCTGGAATGCGGGAGACCTGTGGTTCGAATCCCGGTTGGGGCGGACTTTTTTAATTTTTGGATTGTAGTAAATAATAACAATTACACCTACGGGAGTGTTTCCCGACCAACCAAATCGAGAAATATTTTTTTGAAGTCTGCTATGTAATCGAGCGAATACTATGCAAATGGGTAACATCACAGATAACAGAGTTATTATTATTATTTATTATTTAAAAAGACAATGTTCATTCTTTGAAAGGTTAAATCATTGTAGGATTAACCTGCTATTTTACTTGTACTAGTTTTATGTATTTTGTTCATTTTTATATCTTTGTATTGTTCACTTGTGTGGTTATTTTTTACTTGTTATAATTGTAATTTGTATTGTGCTTGGTTTTCAGCAGAACAAAAGGCCTCAGGGCCCCTTAAGCTTCGCCAAGATTAAAATAAAGACTCATTTATTTATTATTATTTTTATTATTACACTACGTAGTGTACTCTATTATCTGTGGTAACATGGTTCTTCAACAGGTGCCTCAAGTAGGCTATTCTTACACCTTAGACAGGGTGTGTGATTTTTTAAATTTTTATTAAAAAAATCAAAATCATGATTTATTTGATTTAAATCGGATTTATTTGATTTAAATCAGATTTTTTCAATTTAAATCAACAAAATCAGTATTTCAAAACTTGTCAAGTTGATGAGCGGATCAAATAACTTTCACAAGTGTTTCAGAAAATATAATTCAAAAATTATTTTAAGGAAAACTTTGCCTGATGGATGGTAGGGTACATAAAGAAATTAAGAATAGGCTGTTCACCAAGATAAAGCATATCAGTATTAATTTATTCGTAACAAGTACACAATTACATTGTATAGGCTTAGGCAGCTTAAGTTTGGACTCCTCATAAATAAGGGACAGTTAAAAGAATTTTTGAATTGACCTGGTGAGGCTAGAGAGGAGACGAGTTTAAAACGCTCGGCATTATGCTTTTTCAAGGTTAACGGTTAATTAATGAGTAGTACCTCTGCATGTACCCAACGGTAAAATGGCCGAGGTTTTTTGGCAGAAAATAATCCACGTTGGAAAAAACATTCACGTCAGGTATCGCGGGGCAATGCAATCATCGCAGAACTTTTGACATTGAAATATTACGTTCCTCCGGTATTCAAATTGGATTCTAAATCTAAACAAAACCCAATAAATTTTGTATTTATTTTTTAAAATCCAACACCAGAAACATGTTAGGCACATTGTTCTCCGCAGAGCGGCTAAGTAACAGTGTAAAATCGTTTTCAATCGGGGCACATTTTAAACGATCTGCTTCACCCCCTTTCCCAAAACAGCCCCGTGGTGTTCCCAAGTGGTCACCCAAAACACCCACTCAAGTACCGACCACGCCCGATGTTGCTTAACTCGGTGATCTATCGAGAAACCGGGAAAAATTTCAACATGGAAAGGCCGTTGACAAAAAGTAATATGATAAAAGTGATGTGATAACCGAACTTCATCTAGCCTACTTTAATAATTATGTATGATGTGTACTATCAGTAAATAGACCACCTCTCTAGAGTTTGTTAACACAAATTTAGATAATAGACCTCAACGTTTAAGGGAAATATATACACCTTTTTTTATTCTATCATGTTGCAAATTTTTTTAAGTTTAATAATAATAATAATAATAATAAAAAATAATAATAATAATAATAAAAATAAATAATAATAATAATAATTATAATAATAATAATACAATTTTATTTAAAATATTTTTTTCAAAGACAAATACACGATTAAAAACAATAAAAACAATCATAATTACAATAATCATGATTAGAAGATCAGCTTGAAGGTTCTGAACATAGTTTGATGTAGTCATCGAACTAAGAGGTCAGGTTTCTGTCCTGAAACTGCATCTTCACAGGATCATTGCACTCCGTCGAATGGTTGTGATTTTAGAACTTGACGGAGAATGGGATCACTTGGGTTTGGGGTTTTTGCAGTAGGAGAGCCTGGATGTGGTCCGAGAGAATGTGGCGCAGTTCTGGGTAAAAATTTCATGTTAATAATATATATATATATATATTTATTTATTTTTTTTTTTTTTTTGAAGCAAGAAACTAATTTGGAACAATATTTACGTACAATTCCTCCACTAAGCCAAATGGGTCACAGTGGGTCACATAATTAAAAAAAAAAAATAAAAATAAATAATAATAATAATAATAATAATAATAATAATAATAATAATAAAAATAATTTAAATAATAATAATTAAAATAATAAACAAGCAGTCAAGTTCGAGATAAGTTGCTGGTTAAATTTCTATTGCCGCTGAAATACAAGCATTCCATCTCAAATTTTGACATCATCTTGATCTACTAGTGAGTGCTACAAGTGACATTGAAGGGAAAATATTAGTTTTTAGTATTATACCATTATTTTGTAGTTTATATCGTTGTTGAGACCTAGGCTGTAAATAACATTGAAACAGTTGAATTTTGTTAATTTTTGACAGTTAGTGGTAGGCCCTAATTATATTCATTTAGAGGCATTATTTGTAACTTCAGCAAAGGTAATATATCTAAAATAGTATAATATTTAGCATTTTACGTAAAACTCCGTTAATTATTTTGGGAGAATCGAGAAGATTGAAGTCTTCTTAATTTGTCAAAATAAGAAAAGATTTATCAAAACGAAAAGGCAAGGAGGTTGAGAAGCGAAGACCTCATCACCGCTAGTAATCCTGTCAAATAAGAATTTTTGGAGGAAAAAATTGCGATGTCACTGAATTTTTTCAGAGACCTTCCCTTTAAAAGGGTACTTATCAACATACTAAAACTCCCCTACAATCGGACTGGAGCTTGGCCACCATTTTGGAAAATGGCGGCCAAAAAGTGTTTGTTATCGAATATCTCCAAATTGTTTGAGATAGACAAAATATCCAATGGCAAAAAATATTCCCCATTTAATTCCCTACAAAAAAGAAGTCTTTTTTAGTTTTGGTAGGGGCAAAGGTTACGTCACAAAATCGTGGTTTATATGTTGCTTTTTGGAGTACCAGCTAATTTCCAAATTTCACGCCCAGCATCAAAAAAATGCCCCGCGTAAATCCGTAAGAAATCGATTGAAATACAAAGGACTTTTGTAACGGGGGTTTATGGGAAAGTTCCATTAGTATTTTAAAAAATCATTCTGCGAAATCGTATTTTGCATTTACCCGGAATTTGGGTTTTTCCATTGTTGGCATTCCTAAAAAATGCCATATTTTACTGACCATTATTAAGCACTAAATAGCATTAAAGGAAAAATTCTTTCTACGCACATTGAAAAGACTTAAATAATGATCGATTACAACCAAAGTTTAAATCCAATATGGCTGCTAATTCCTAATATTCACAATATGAATACTGTTTTCGTGCTGTTTTTACACTCTTTTTGTTACATAATTCACTTTGATGCTGTGGATATTAGGAATTAGCAGCCATATTGGATTTAAACTTTGGTTGTAATCGGATCATTATTTGAGTCATTTCAATGTGCGTATGAAGAATTTTTCCTCCAATGCTATTTAGTGCGTAATAATGGACACTCAAAAAGGGCATTTTTGAGGAAATGCCAACAATGGAAAAACCAAAATTCCGGGAAAATGCAAAATTTGATTTCGCAGACCTGATTTTTTAAAATACTGTGGAAGCTTTCATGAATCCCGTACAAAAGTCCTTTTGTATTTAAATCGATTTCTTACGTATTTAAAGGGCATTGTTTGATGCTGGGCGTGAAAATTTGGAAATAAGCTGGTACTCCAATGAGCAACATATAAACCACGATTTTGTGACGTAACCTTTGCCCCTACCAAAACTATAGAAGACACCTGTTTTGTAGGGAATTAAATGGGATATATTTTTGCCATTGAGATATTTTGTCTATCTCAAACCAATTTGGAGATATTCGATAACAAACACCTTTTGGCCGCCATTTTCCAATATGGCGGCCGAAGCTCCACTCCGATTGTAGGGGAGTTTTAGAATGTTAATAAGGTATTATATAAGGAAGGTCTCTGCAAAAATTCAGCGACATCGCAATTTTTTCCTCCAAACGTCAATATACGATCTTATTTGACAGGATTATAGTGGGTTACCCAAATGTATGATTTAGGGTTCCCGCTCGATTTTTGGATGGAGCAACGCCGCATTCCAAATAGTAAAATACAATTTTAGATTGATAATTTTTTTAGGTGTCACTTTTCTACCCCTTGCAGAGGGTGAGGGTGGAGGGGGTTGTGACTACTTTAAGTAAAATTTGATTTTTTCTTGGAAATGATTGAAACTTTATTATTTTACTAAAAACACATTGCCGAGTTTGAAAAAAAATACAAAAAGTAAAATTTGTGCCGCCATCTTGGAAAAATAATCACTTTTTTTACATGTTATCAAATAGTGAGAAATTCATGATGCTGATGAAATATTTAATCAAATAACATGAAATGGTAAGTTTCCTTAAAGTAAAACATTAAAAATTTAAACGTCGGTCCCACGCAACTTACAAAAACGCTCATCCATCAACGCGGCGGGACTTTAGCGTTTTTCCTATTACTATACACGTCCTTTAAAATGAGTATGCTACTGGTTTGTATCAACTTGATTTACATCTGTATCAGCACTTGATCTGTTTTAAATGTAGAAGCATGGTGGTTGGCCATCCATTCACTAAGAGTGACGGAACTTCTAAAATGTTATTAAAAGTTAAACCCTATCTCTTTATGTAATTCACATGAGCCAGCTTTTTGGAATTCATTTCAAACACATACTACCAGATTAGACTGCTTATCTCAAACTTTGTCCTTCTTGTTCTCAAGTTAAATCAAATAAAATCAATATTCCTCGTTACCAAAACTCAGTCATTCTTACAGGGCTTGTTAACTAGTTATTCTTCAGTTCTTGCAAGATCTTTGGTACAGATTATTTTGTTTGGGTACCTACCAATCCACCATTGGCCATTGTGATTATTTTTTAAAACTTATTTACGACAAGTCAGAAATTTAAAAAGTCCGGCCCAACCGGATTCGATCCACGGGTCTCCCGCATTCATTGTCATTCCGCATTCAGACTGTATAAGCAACAACAATATTTAGAGATTAAAATGTACCCGTACTGATGGTGTAGTGTTTAAGACGCCCCTGCCTTGGAATGCGGGAGGGACCTGTGGTTCGAATCCCGGTTGGGGAGGACTTTTTTAATTTTGGATTGGTTAGATACAATAATAACCAATTACACCTCGGGAGTTTTTCCCGACCAACCAAATCGAGAACTATTTTTTGAGTCTGCTATGTAATCGAGCGACTACTAGCAAATGGGTAACTCACAGATAACAGAGTTATTATATATTATTATTTAAAAGGACAATGTTCATTTCTTTGAAAGGTTAAATCATTGTAGGATTAAACCGCTTATTTTAATTGTACTAGTTTTATGTATTTTGTCATTTTTATATCTTTGATTGTTCTACTTTGTGTGGTTATTTTTTACTTGTGTATAATGGTAATTTTGTATTGTGCTTGGTTCAGCAAGAACAAAAGGCCTCATGGCCTTAAGCTTCGCCAAGATTAAAATAAAGACTCATTTATTATATTATTTTTATTATTACACTACGTAGTGTATCTATTATCTGTGGTAACATGGTTCTTCAACAGGTGCCTAAGTAGGGCTATTCTTACACTTAGGACAGGGTGTGTGATTTTTTTTTAAAATCAAAATTCCCCCAATTGGTTTTTTTATTATTGATAAATCGGATTTTTTGATATTTAAATCAGGATTTTTTCAATTAAATCAACAAAAATCAGTTATTTCAAATATGTCAAGTTGATGAGCGGATCAAAAACTTTCACAAGTGTTTCAGGAAAATATAATCAAAAATATTTTAAAGGAAAACTTTGCCTGATGGTATGGTAGGGTACATAAAGAAATTAATAATAGGCTGTGCACCAATATAAAGCAAATCAGTATTCATTATTCGTAACAAGTACACAATAACATTGTAGGGGGGGGGGGGGGGGCCCTATAGGCTTAGGCCAGCCTAAGTTTGGACTCCTCATAAATAAGGGACAGTTAAAAGAGTTTTGAATGGACCGATGAGCTATAGAGGAAGGACGAGTTTAAAACGCTCGGCATTATTGCTTTTTCAACGTTAACGGTTAATTAATGAGTAGTAACTCTGCATGTAACCAACGGTCAAAATGGCCGAGGTTTTTTGGCAGAAAATAATCACGTTGGACAAACATCAGTTCAGGTATGCGAGCAATGCAATCATCGCAGAACTTTTGACATTGGAAATTATTACGTTCCTCCGGTATTCAAATGTGATTCTAAACTCAAACAGAACCAATAAATTGTATTTTATCTTTTAATCCAACACCAGAAACATGTTTATGCACATTGTTCTACGCAGAGCGACTAAGTAACAGTTGTAAAATTGTTTTCAATCGGGGGGGCACACTTAACGATCTGCTTCACCCCCTTGCCAAACAAAGCACGTGGTGTTCCCAAGTGGTCCACCCACGACACCCACTCAAGTACCGACCACGCCCGATGTTGCTAACTCGGGTGATCTATCGAGAGAACCGGAAAATCAACTGGCAGGCCGTTGACCAAAAAGTAATATGATAAAAGTGATGTGATAACCGGAACTTCATCTAGCCTACTTAATAATATGTATGATGTGTACTATCAGTAAATAGACCACCTCTCTAGGGAGTTTGTGAACACAAATTTAGATAATAGACCTCAACGTTTAAGGGATAGTATATACTACCTTTTTTTTATTCTATCATGTTGCAAATTTGTTAAGTTTAATAATAATATAATAATAATAATAATAATAATAATAATAATAATAATAATAATAAATAATATAATAATAATAATAATAATATACAATTTTATTTAAAATATTTTTTTCAAGACAAATACACGCATTAAAAACATAAAAACCAATCATAATTACAATAATCATGATTAGTAAGATCAGCTTGAAGGTTCTGAACATAGTTTGATGTAGTTCATCGAATAAGATGGTCAGGTTTCTGTCCTGACAATGCATATTCACAGGATCTTGCACTCCGTCGAATGCGTTGTGATTTTAGAACTTGACGGAGAATTGGGATCACTTGGTTGGGTTTTGTGCAGTAGGAAGAGCCTGGATGTGGTCCTGAGAGAATGTGGCGCAGTTCTGGGTAAAACATTTCATGTTAATAATAGATATATATATATATTTATTTATTTTTTTTTTTTATTTGAAGCAAGAAACTAATTGGAACAATATTTACGTACAATTCCTCATAAGCCAAATGCTCATCAGTGGGGTCACATAATTAAAAAAAAATAAAAATAATTAATAATAATAATAATAATTAATAATAATAATAATAATAATAATAATATTTAATATAATATAATAAATAATAATAATAAACAAGCAGTCAAGTTCGAGATAAAGTTGCTGTTTAAATTTCATTGCCGCTGAAATACAAGATTCCATCTCAAATTTTGACATCATCTTGATCTACTAGTGACGTGCTTACAAGTGACATTGAAGGGAAAGTATTAGTTTAGTAGTGATAACATTATTTTGTAGTCTTATATCGTGTTGAGACCTAGGCTGTAAAGAACATTGAAACAGTTGAATTTTGTAATTTTTTGACAGTAGTGTAGGCCATAATTATATTCATTTAGAGGCATATTTGAACTTCAGAAACGGATTAATATATCTAAAATTAGTATAATATTTAGCATTTTACGTAAAGCTCCGTTAATTATTTGGCCAGAATCCGAGGAAGATTGAAGTCTTCTTAATCGTCAAATAAATAAGAAAAGATTTTATCCAAAACGAAAAGGCAAAGGAGGTGAGAAGCGAAGACATCATCACCGCTAGTAATCCTGTCAAATAAGAATTTTTGGAGGAAAAAATGCGATGTCCACTGAATTTTGGTCAGAGGACTTCCTGTAAAGGTACTTATCAACAACTAAAACTCCCCTACAATCGCGACTGGAGCTTGGCCACCATCATTGGAAAATGGCGGCCAAAAAAGTGTTTGTTATCCGAATATCTCCAAAAGTTGTTTGAGATAGACAAAATATCCAATGGCCCCCCAAAAATATTCCCCATTGAATGCCCTACAAAAAAAGAAGTCTTTTATAGTTTTGGTAGGGGCAAAGGTTACGTCACAAAATCCGTGGTTTATATGTTGCTATTGGAGTACCAGCTAATTTCCCAAATTTCAACGCCAGCATCAAAACAAATGCCCCGCGTAATCCGTAAGAAATCGATTGAAATACAAAGGACTTTTGTACGGGTTCATGAATGTCTCCATTAGTATTTAAAAAAATCAGTTCTGCGAAATCGTATTTTGCATTTACCCAGAATTTGGTTTTTCCATTGTTGGCATTCCTAAATACATGCCATATTTTACTGACCATTATTAAGAACTAAATAAGCATTAAAGGAAAAATTCTTTCCGCACATTGAAATGACTTAAATAATGATCCGATTAAACCAAAGTTTAAATCCAATATGGTGCTAATTCTAATATTCACAATATGAATTACTGTTTCGTGCTGTTTTACACTCGTTGTTTACATAATTCACTTTGGATGCTGTGGATATTAGGAATTAGCAGCCATATTGATTAAAACTTGGTTGTAATCGGATCATTATTGAGTCATTTTCAATGTGAGTATGAAGAATTTTTCTCCAATGCTATTTAGTGCGTAATTAATGGACACTCAAAAAGGGCCATTTTGAGGGAAATGCAAACAATGGAAAAACCAAAATTCAGGGAAAATGCAAAATTTGAATTTCGCAGAATCCTGATTTTTTAAAAGACTGTGGAAGTTTCATTGAATTCCCGTACAAAAAGTCCTTTTGTATTTAAATCGATTTTTACGTATTTAAAGGGCATGGTCTTGATGCTGGCGTGAAATTTGGAAATAAGTTGGTACTCCAATGAGCAACATATAACACCACGATTTGTGTGACGTACCTTTGCCCCTACAAAACTATAGAAGACACCTGTTTGTAGGCAAGTAAATGGGATATATTTTGACATTGAGATATGTTGTTCTATTCTCAAACCAATTTGGAGATATTTCGATAACAAAACACCTTTTGGCCGCCCTTTTCCCATATGGCGCCGAAGCTCCAGTCGATTGTAGGGGAGTTTTAAGAATGTTAATAATCATTATATAAGGAAGGTCTCTGCAAAAATTCAGCGACATCGCAATTTTTTCCTCCAAACGTTCAATATACGATCTTATTGGACAGGATTATTATAGTGGGTTACCCAAATGTTATGATTAGGGTTCCCCCCGCTCGATTTTCGGAATGGAGCCAACGAGATATTCCAAATAGTAAAATACAATTTTAGATTGATAATTTTTTTAGGTGGTCACGTTTCTACACCTTGCCAGAGGGTGAGGGGTGGAGGGGGTTGTGACTACTTTAAGTAAAATTGATTTTTTCTTGGAAAATGATTGAAACTTTATATTTTTACTAAAAACCACATTGCCGAGTGTTTAAAACAAAAAAATACAAAAAGTAAAAATTTGTGCCGCCATCTTGGAAAAAAGAATCCCACTTTTTTTACATGTTATCAAATAGTGAGAAATTCATGAGTGACTGATGAAAATATTTATAAATAACAATGTGAATGGTAAGTTTCCCAAACGTAAAACATTAAAAATTCTACAAATCGGTTGATAAATGCTCGTTCACAGACATTTTATGAAGGCCCACCTGTTTGCTTAGCCAATTAGGTTATTGTTTAAAAGTCACTGCACATACCGATTTCGGATTGGAGACGTTTGCAAATTAATTCCTATAGACCAAACATTGTTGATATACTAAATAAGCCTTGCAGTATTATCCAAACTGTTTTTTTTTACAAGTAAAAACTATTTTTCTAGTTTACCGGAATTCTGTTTTTCAAAATTTGGGTTTCTAAAAAAAAAAAAAATCGGAAGCTATGTAGGTAGCATTTTTTTTAAAATAACACTTTTGAACTGCATTTTAATGTTAGGGTTTTCTACCGCGTTTTTAGATGCGTTGACGGATGAGCCAATTTCGTTTATTATTGACCAATATTCAAGACTGTTGGATGCACTCGAGCAAACGAGACTTTGACGCAGAATGCAGAGGTTTTAGGACAGGATCACTGCATTGAAGCTCTATGTTTGTCATATCGGGTTGTGGTTTGCATTTTAATGTTAATAAGAATGTGTGTATGGCGCGATCGGAGCACATTGCTTATTTTTTTTTAGTAACTAACCGTATTATCTCACTAAATAGGTAATTTGAGTTAGTCCCAAAGCCTTTCAAAGGGAAATTTTTTTTTTAAATGTGAAAGGCTCTGATCGCGCCATGGCGATCAATACTTTATAAAACAACATCCACAAAAATTCAAATGATTGCGTGTGAAAATTGGAGCGGTCGTAAAGTGATCAGTATGTATGTAAAATTAGGATGTGCCGATCAAGCGAATTTCTAATATAAAATTAAATGTAGAATGTTAAAAATTGTATAATACTAGTAATTTTCCAAGAGGTCCTGTCATACTTATATAAGTAATCCGTCTGGGCCCGGGGTAGATTAGAATTGGCCTAGAGAAAGAAAAGTAGTAGCTAGTAAGAGCGGAGTATTATTACTCTCCGAAACTAGAGGCGAGCCTCTGGCAATCGTCGTCGGGGGGACACCTGCCCTCCCTTGACGACCTCCCCGACGACGATGACAATACACAAACGAACGATGAAATGACAAGACGACGACCGCGACGTGAGAACCCCCTTTCATACCAGGTACCCGTTGGTGGTTTTCTGGACCAGCATGTGCCTCTCCTCACCCATATGCCACTAGGCTAGGAGTGGCTGAATTAGATCTTACGGTTGGCGCCCCTTACCCCAAATACAAACCATAATACTCTTATAGATCATTTAGATACATATATGAAAACGGTTCAATGGCAATTGCACACGCACACATTTTACTAGTTCAAATCACCCCTTCAAGTGCCCGTAGAAGATTTGTTACTAGGTACACCTAGTAATTATTTTCTAATTTCCAACAGCAATTATCATGGCGAGGGGGGGGAATTTCCTGGTTGATTTGTCGCTATCGCTAGCCCATACGACTGCACTTGAAGTTGTAAAAATAAAAAGGGTACAATGCAGCCTCTTGTTGGTGATAATTTTTCTGTGACATCCATTGCTATTAAACATTTACACCATCGAATGACAATTACGGTTGCACTTTTGAGTGACTGGTTAAAAAGCTCGACAAAGTTTTATAAATATTTTACAGCCCCAGATGTGTTTAATAATAATTGCAGAAAATGAAATTAGTAGGAGGAGTATAGAGGTGTATAGTTAGGCTTGACAAATCAGGAGCTCTAAGAAATTAGAAGAAGAGTTGGAGTTGACAAGTTTTTGTTCAAAATAGGAAGAGAAAGATGAGAGGGCTTAGGGACGTATGAGAGAATTGCGACAAAAAGAGAATACGTGAGAGAATTTGAAAGTGGATATATGAACATAAGAAGACCGGTACACCAAGAAGAAGTGCAAGGACCAAATAATAAATAATGTTGAGAGAAAGGTGCATTTGTTGTAAGAAATAGCCAGCAGAACGCCTTCCTGTGAAGGACAGAAGAAAAGGCTGTGAGATGGTGGTAAGAAAGCAAGAAATGAACGAGGGGGACGATATTGAAGGAGAATGATGAAATGGAAGATGAAAAAATGAAGGAGAAGAGAAACATGAAAGGCCTGGCAAGCCGTGATAATAAACCCTTTGTGCCCTGGAAAATACTCGGTGGTTAGCCATCCCTGACCCGGCTTATGTTGGAAGAAGGTTGAAGACTATATATATATCATTTTACTATTGCAATATTACTATTCGAGACGATGGCCATATGAGTGATATATGGGTGTGTAAAACAATTTTACACATTTAAATCCAATGCCTTCTGCGGGATTCAAACCACGTTCTTCAAGTGATGACTTTGAAAGAGAGCTTGGCTGCCCGTCTTTTTTGTACAAATTTTTGTATTGTGGGGGATTTGTTTACTTACTTCCATTGGAAGCAATAAATTAACCAGGAAAACGCTTAAGTCCCGCCGCGTTGATGGATGAGCGTTTTTGTAAGTTTTAGTTACATGCGTAGGAAAACACTTTTCCTTTGCAAGGCTTGGTGAAAGCATTATAGGTGCATTGTTGTCAAGTTTCTATGTTACTGTTAATTGTTATAAAAACCAAAAAAAAAACTCATAAATTAAAAACCTTTTATTCTATGGATTCTGGCTAAACTTTTTTTAACTTTTTCTTTCAAAAGGTACATACATCCATCAAAAACCTTAATGGTCCATGTATAATTATGAACGTTGTAGTTCCCACCCGTTTGTTCAGAATTGCCCAAATAGCACGAAAAATATTCGCACAAAAAATCGAAAATAATCGTTAAAGTACAATATTCACGAGAAATATTTCTTCTATTTTACCCAAAAACAATTACAGATCTAAGTTCAGAGATTTTCGAAGGTCCCATACTCATTTCATTCAGATCGGATATGCCGTTTGTTACGCGTTAGAGGAGCGAAAATAACAGACAAAAAAAAAAACAAACAAAAAAAAAACACCCGGAGTCCAAATTTTCTCGCGGGGTCAGTGAAATTGAAGTCTTAGAGAGAGAGGCCTTCGCTCATCCAATTAATATGGATATGGATTTTTATTATACAAACGTCTATCCATTAATAATAATTTACAATTTAGGACCAAACGGCGCTCGTGTTCGTTTCAGCATGTGATTACTATTTAAAAATCCATGGTTTGACTATGGTTTAACCATGATTTTCAATATGCACACTGATGCCAATTGTAATTAACCATGCCTCTACACATGAATGTTTAAGTATTCCCAGTTGAATAGTTGTGTAAATTATGCCACACCATCTGAAAATATTCGTTCGTGATTGTATAATGTGAAAAAATACTCAAAAACAGGGAGTCATAATACAACATGTAAATATCAACATAAAAGTGTTAAATATCAACCGATTTATAAAATTTACAATTTTTTTATTTAAACCAAACATTAAAGAAACGTATTAAATTATTTAAAATTTTAAAAATTTTACTGCAGTTTTACACTGTGTAAATAATGTCGAAAATGTGAGAGTTTTCCAAGATTGGCGTCTTTTTTCGAACTTCTAGGATTTTTTTAAACTCAGCATTGTGTTGTTCGTAAATCTACGAAATTTTTAAAAGTAAATTCATGGGTTTTAGTTTTGTGTATATGGTAAGAATCACAAAACCCTCCACCCCCACCCCTGCAGGGGGGTGGGGGGGTGACACCTAAAATGTTTATCAATCTAAATGTATAAATTAAACAATTTGGTGTAAAGTGGTGGTTGCTCCATCACAAAAAATCGAGCGGGAAAACGTTTGGGTTAACTCTGACTACGCCCTGACATGATGAATCAGTAGATAAAGGGTTTTTAATTCTTTTTAAGTTGCATTGACTTTATTAAACAATACAACAAATAATATGTTGACTTTTGACAGATAGTAGAATAATTTCTCTAGACCAAGGAAAGTAAGGGAATAAACAGGACAATGACGTTTTCGGCGGTGAATCACCTTTCAGACACCAAAGCTGGAAAAAGAGGCCAGCGCATCAAATGACAGAAGATATGAACATGTGTGTGATTGCGTAGCTTTTATAGGGTAACGTTATTAGCAGACTGTTTTGATTAAGTTATCGACAAGAGCTCCATAGAGAGGTTATACGTGAATATCATTGTTAGAAGTAACGCTGCGCAGAGGAATAGCACGACCAAAGGAAGAATAATAGGTTAAAAATAAAGATAGTTACCAATAAACATATTAACTAGAATAAGACGCAAATGAAAGACGAACTTGCAAGCAAATCTAAAGATGATAACGGCGCTACATCGACAGAGGACAGCGAAGGAAGAAAGACCAGTTTATACCAGAACTACTAGAACTTCCAGAATTACCGCGTAATGCCATCATACCTGCTACAACTTCCAGATCTACCAGTTATACCAGAAATCCAGACCAACCAGACGTCCAGAATACCAGCAGTCAGACCTACCAGAACGTCCGGACCTACCAGAAACAACCAGACCTACCAGAACGTCCAGAACCACTAGAAATGCCCAACCCATTCAAAGAGATCAAGCACCCCAGAACGACTAGACGATCAAACACAAGAGGTAGATATAAAAAGGTATTAGAAAATACACCTGACATATCCATCTAAAGAACATCCTAGCTTAACATTTGCAACAGCCATGTCAGGAGTTGCGCACGTAGAACCAAACAAAATACCATACATACCTTAAAACACATAGCATTCAAAGAAATGAGACAGCGATACACATAAGAACACACATATTTATCAGCATCATACACACAAGACGAACTATCATTTGCAGACGTCCATGCCCCCCCCCCCCCCAGGCAATTACTGTGGCAGCTGTAGCAGTGATTATGATACTGGCTTAAAGGTTAAAATCTCTACCTCTTCAAAAAGACAAAACAAGAGAGAAAATTGTTTTTTTGTTTTTCCGAAATTGGGACAGCGGACCTAAATTGGTAGAAGCGATGAGTGTAGGAAAAAGATATCGGGTAGATTGGACAATTGCGAATGGGTAATCGATCTACAAAATGTTGGTACTCTTCTGCCAAAATATATTTGAAAGAATTCAAGGTTCACACAAAACATGAAACACTGAACAAATTTCATTCCCGATATTGGATACACTTTAAACAAAAAGTTAGTGCTCATTGCTAAGAGATAAAAAGATATAGAGAAATGTAGCATTAGAAAGAAACAAACCCGAATGTTCAAAGAAAAGAAAAAACAGTTTTACCAAAAACTATCTGTACCGAAAAAAACAGGAATTGGAGCACCAACTAAGACGGAGATAGAAGAGTTTTGGGCGGAATATGGGGTAACCCGGTAGCACACAACCAGGAGCACAATGGATTCAAGACGAAAGAGCTAGGAGATGAGCGATGTTCATGAGATGAGATTCGAAGGTATCAACTGTGAGAATAAAGTCGACAATCAGTGCTACACATAGCTGGAAAGCACCAAGGTAATGATAATATTAAAAAATTTTTGTATAAGGAAAGTCAATATACTCACAATCAAATTAGAAAATGTCTCAACGAGTTTATTTAAAGGAGTTAAAGAAATACCCGAATTCTTTACTGGAAGGAGTAACTTCTCAACCGAAAGATAATGACACGAAGAACCCAAGTAAATATCGGCCTTGATATTAAACCCCTATAGTAGGCTCGATTAGCCGTTCTCCTATACCTCCGCACAGGCCGGCGAGCGTAGCAAATTGAAGACTCAACCGGCCTATTGCAAAGAGACGATTGGTGTTTTAATTATGCTTTTTAATGAATAAAGTATTTACGGGATTGTTTGATATGGTTTTAGCTTGTGCAGCAGGTATTAAACAAAAGAAAACAATACGAAGTGATGTGGCATAAAGGGGAATTTAGTAATCATTTGGGTTAAAGGCTAGTATGTTACCTGTCGACCTGGCGCTAATCTTGAGAACTATTTGGCCACAAATCGCTCCCATTTGATTAACATGAAAACTGTCATTTTAAGATGGCTTCTATTTCTACCAGAAAGTGGACCACCCGACTGCTGGTCTAGCCAAGGATATTGGATGTCTTATGATATCGGCAAATTACATGTCTACCAACTATATATAAAATATTGACTTCATGCATAACAAATCAAAGTATATAAGCATTGCGAAGAAACAATATCATGGCCGAGGAAACAACAAGGATGTTGTAAGAACTCGCAGGGATGTAAAGAACTAACTCTTATCGACTCTACTGTAATGAACCAGGCACACAATAAGAAAAGAAATATTCACGTAAACTACATTGACTACAAGAAAGTTATGACTCAACACCACACACAGGCTTATTCAGATTTTACAAATATATAAAAATCAAACCCAGTAATAGAAACTTTTTGAAGACAGTAATTGAAGACATGGAGAACAACACTAAAATAAATCTGAAAAACCAGCAGATAACTACAGATCCAATCCAAATTAAACGATGGCATTTTCCAAGGTGACCTCATTTAGCGCATATGGTTTTGTCTGTCATAAACCAATGTCGCATATGCTTAACGAATTCCAACATACGGATTTTAAAAATTAAGGACAATAAATGGTATGTCACACAATGTCTCACACCTATTCTTCATGGATGATCTCAAGTTATAGCATCAAATTTGTTAAACTAAACAGTTTAAATCAAACTTCATTGAATTTAGTCAAGGAATCTGCCATGGAGTTCGGGAGTAGACAAGTGTAAGACGCTACATATGAAAAAGGGTAAGGTACGCAGGCAGAAGAGTCCAGCTATGATGATAGAAAATAGGATTGGAGTAATGGATGATATAACGAAGTATACAAATATTAGGATTCTCACAAGCTGCCAGAATGAACATAAAGTAATGAAAAGAAAAAATTTATAGATACATACAGAAGCACTAAAATACTATCCTCAAGACGCAACTAAACGGTTAAAGCAAGATCATAGCAATAAATACATATGCATACAGTTGACATATTCATTCGGAATCATTAAATGGACACAGACAGACATCCACGCGCTGGAAATATTAACTAGTGCTACACTTACTAAACACAGAATGCATCATCCTAAATCAGCAATAGAGAGATTGACACTTCCAAGAGAAGCAAGGAGGACGATGGGCCTAATTGATCTGAACAACTATATTATAACACAACTAGACATTTTAAGAAACATTTTTTACAAAGAGCAACTAATAACCACTGCCATAGCGGCGTGGTGGCTAGCTGACAAATCATTAACTCCACTCAATATAGCAAACGAAAATGTAACTACAAGGGAAAACTCATACATGACGCTTCAAAAGCGTTACGTATCTCAGAAAAGACCCTACACAAGAGACATTATGATGAACTACATAAATGTCACGTAGATATTAAAGCATCAAATAGTTGGTTAAATAACGGGGAACTTATTGGAGAAGAAACAGAAGGTTTTATGCTGGCTATTCAAGGAAGAGTGATTGCCAACGAAAAAACTATAAAAAAATACATTATACAAGATGCGACAGTAAACGATCAATGGTAGAAAATGTAGTGTAAGGGGTGAAACCATCGAACACATCATATTCGGGTGGCCAGTCACTATGTCAAACGGGATGACCTCTACCGACATAACCAAGTAGCTAACATTATTCACCAAAAACTAGCATCAAGTAAAACCTCATTGATACACCACACCTTACTACAAATACAAACCGGAGAAAGTACTAGATAGCAAAGAATTTCAAATTATATTACGACCCGCCACAGTTAAACAGACCAAAACTATAATCACAACAGACCGGATATAATTATAATTGACAAGAAGAGAAACAAGAAAACTACCCTTAGTGACGTTGCTGTCCCAAGTGCCATAAACGTCGGAGACTACAGGGAAGAAAAAAATTGCCAAGTATAGTGAACTTGCAATTGCGTATCAAGAAGATGTGGAAACAGAAAAAAGGTAAATAACAATCCCAACGTGATATCGGCTAATGGCATCATACCGAAAAAGCTACATGAAAGCATTAAACAACTAGATCTTCACCCAGTTTACATCGAGACTAAAAGGCAGTAATACTCAACACAGTGTAGAATAGTTCGTAAATTTTCTAAACTAAAAATGATTTACTTCGAGATTCAGACAGCTTACCATCCTGACATGGTTTTCGTCGGTTTCCCATAGTCCGAGAGCAAAGGCTAGCGATGGCGGACGAGAAATTCGGCCACGACCGACACAGCAGAAGAAAGAAACACATCATCTACAAAACATATTATAAATGACTTATTTTAGTTAGAGTTAAGACAAAGTAATAATGTAGGTACCTATTAACTATAGATACACATGGGAAGTACTTGGACGTAAGTACCGTACAAAATGTTAGCTCCGGTTTTGACCGAGTTTTATGAAATACATCCAAGTATAATAATAATAATAATAATAGATAATAATAATAATAATAATAATTAATAATGTGTGGTCGATGGTCTTGTTGTAAGGTATCTGATACAATGCAGAAGGTCCAGGGTTCGCTTCCCGTTCAAAGTCAGAAGTTTTTTAAATGCTGATTTGGACTTAAGTCACGTTACATGTCTAGGGTTTCGTAAACGGTGGACTTTTGAGACCGTCCTTGAAAACGAAAGCCATAATAATTCAGAGTTGCCTGAATCCGGCCTTATTGATTCTGGGTTGATTCGCGGGTGTTCACGCCACTGTCCATGCCATTATTGCTATATTTCCTATTAAAAAATATCGATCTTTTTTTGGTATCGCTCACTCGTGATTGCTCGGGGCCTACAGGGTAGGGGTCAGGTCGCTTTGATTTACTGGTCCCCCACTGAAAAATCAGTATAAACTGAGTGGGTAGACTCTAAATCCAATTTATTTATTATTTATTTATTTAAAAATAAAATAATAATAAAATAAAAATAATATAAGAATAAAAAAAAATAATAAAAAGAAATAATAAGACATATAATAATAAGAATAATAATAATAATATATATAATTAATAATATATAATAATAATAATAATAATAAGTATTGATAATAATAAGAAGGAATAATAATAATAATATAAATAAAAAAAATAAATTAAATTTAAAAATATAAATAATAAAAAAAAATAATAAAATAATTAAAAAAAATTTTTAATAAAAAAATTTTTTATTAAAATCATTTTTTTTTATAATTTTATTTAAAGATTAACAAGGCATCCCTTTCTTTTAAAAATTTTTAAAAAAAAAAGGGGTTTTTTTTTTTAAAAATTTTAAGAAATTTATTTATTGAATAACCTTATTAAAAAAAATTGAAAATTATTAATTTTCTTTGAAAAAATTTTTTAAAAAATAAAAGAAAAAATAAAATAAAATTTTATAAAAAAAAAAAAATAAAAATAAAAAAAATAAAAATATTTAAAACAAAAAAATAAAAATGGAAAAGAATTTAAAAATTTTTTTTTTTTTTTTAAAAAATTAAAAAATTTTTCCCCATTTTGTTTTAAAATTTTTTATTTTAATATAGGAAATTTTTTGGATTCCATTTAATTTTCCCCCCAACTTAAATCAGGTGAGGACCGTTCTTCATTTGGGGGACTTTCCTTTTAAGTTCTTAAAATTTTCCACTTTTGGGTTTCCCCAACATTTGAATTTTTGCTCCCAAAGGGGGATTTTTGATGAAATTTCCCATTCCTTTTGGGGGTTTTTTTTTTTTTCCCGCTTAAATTTTTTTTTCCTAATTTTACTTTTTTTTTCCTTAATTTTTTAAAAAATTTTGAAAATTTATTTTTGTTCCCCTTTTTTGTTGATTAATTTTTACATTATTAATTTTGGGGTTTTTTTGATCGTTTTTTTTTTTTGAAATCTAAAAACATCCTTTTTAAAGATTTAAAATTTATTAGGTTTTTTTAGATTTAAATTTTTTAAAAACAACTTTATTTATTTTCAGTTGCCCTTTTTAGTCGGTTGGGGGCCTATCCCCTTTAAATTTTAAGTGATGTTTTTTTAAACCCCCCGTCCCCGCCTTTTCCAAAAAAATTTTTCCCGCCCGGGGAATCCGGCTTTTTTACCCAAATATTTTCCCCGACTTTTACTAAATTTTATAAGGGGGAAAAATAAGAAAATTTACCCTTTTTAACCCGGTTTTGGGGGGTTTTTTTTAA
>JAMZAV010010416.1:0-21342 GCA_024449915.1 Sweltsa coloradensis
GGCGAGCCGAGAGCACGGCGAACTGTGGACAGGCCCTATTACACTAGGCGAGACTGAACAATTATAACATGAACAGTTTTGAGATGAGAATTAATGCAACGAAAACCAAATCAACACTGTTTGAAGATCCGGCCCGGAGGACCAAAATATGTTGGCGCAAGGGCAAGGATGTACACGCGACCTAAGAGTTCTAGCTGAAGGTTCTAGAACTTCCCTAGGTAATGAGTAGAGGAGTGGACTGTATAATTTGGAGAGATGGAAATATGTTATATAGGTTAGATATAACACGAGGGATAGTGCCGTAAGCAGAGCTATTACCACATACCTGGTTGGACGTGTTAGTCGGACGTGCTGATGACGTGGTGCGGCGGAGGGCGTGTAGAGCGGCACTAAATGTTATAACTTAGACTAAAAACGTACGAGAGTAATGTTATTATAATAGAATATAAATAAACACACGTGAATTGGCCCAGAGAGAGGCGAGAAGTTTTGAGAGAGTACACACGCACGGTAAGTAACGTGGCGAGGAGGTTACACGCACACACTGATGTAATGCGCGTGGAGGTTATTGCACTTGCACACTGGCACACAGTTCTACACTGGCGCGATCTACAGTAGTTAACCGGCTAAAAAGTACGACGTCAGCGTTTTGCAAAAATAGATGCGTACTGGCACCTGTGGGGGGATAGGTGAAACTATGTAAAAAGGAAGTAATTGGCATTAAAAAGAGGAGTGGCGTAAAACACAAGGAATATAATATATGTTGCTAAAATTTACTTCTTCCCACTTTTGTTGTTTAGTAGAGATTCAACATCCTATTTTGGTTTAGATTGGAGAAGGGTTGATAGGTTTGAGAAACCCTAGAGTACATAAAGCCAGCCTGAAGGGCTGGGGGCGAAAAAACTTCTCACCTGCTGATGACAACTGCAGCTAATTTAAAGTTGTTTGTTTTCTTAATCCACGACGCGTTTTGTCCTTCTAGGACTCATCAGGCGGATGGTGGCCACTTAAAAATTAGCTAACTACATGCAAACAAAACTCACAACACATAACCAAACCAGTGGTAGGGCCATGCAAGAAGTAAATTCTGCATGCATGTTGTCATCATCAGCAAGGTTACTTCACACACCATTCATACTGAGGCACACCGCCAGCACAACCAGTAAGAGGGCTTCCCTCCCAACTCTGGTATCTTCTGCATGCATGTCGTCATCATCAGCAAGGTTACTTCACACACCATTCATACTGAGGCACACCGTCAGCACAGCAGCAATATGAATGGTGTGTGAAGTAACCTTGCTGATGATGACAACATGCATGCAGAATTTGCTTCTTGCGTGGCCCTACCACAGGTTTGGTATGTGTTGTGAGTTTTGTTTGCATGTAGTTAGCTGATTTTTAGTGGCCACCATCCGCCTGATGAGTCCCAGAAGGACGAAACGTGTCGTGGATTATGATTAGATTTGGTGTTTTACAGCTTTAAAAAAAATTTAAAAATAGCATTAATTATTTCAAAAATAGCATTTATAGAGCATTAATTTTTTTTGGTCGTCGTTCGTTGAATAATAAAAAAATATGTATATTTTTTAGATTGCGGTAGTTTGAGTAGGGCACTTTAACGGCAAAGATTATTTCAAAATTCTAGTAGGCGCTAGTGTGAGCGCGGGACCTCTCTAGCGGTGATTTTGTGGACTTCTTCATTAAGACTGCAGCTCGACGGGCCACGGCAACAAAATTAAAAAATATGTATTTTCCGAAAAAAATTCCAGAAAAACCATTTATTTACGACTTTTTGTAAAAAAAATATATATATTTTTTAAAAAAATTTCCCCAATTTGCGCGTATGGGCAACAAAGTTAAATATAGATGGCAGTGGTGTCGTTTAAGATGGCGGAAGACGTGAGGATAAATTCGATGCAAGACATGGCGTCAAAATTAAATTTTAACGAAATGTTCTTTATTTAGAATGAAATCAAGACTCGTGAACCTAGAATGAAAGGGAAAATGTATTAAATTGGGGTTTAGTTATAGCATAGACCCAGGCCTAACCTAGGCCTACCCTAGTAGAACTTTAATCGGGTCTACTAGCTAGGGCCTAGGCCTACACCAAGGCTAACTTAGCCATACATGTAGGCAGCACATAGACCTAGACCTAGGGGTTACTAGGCAAATCGTAAATAGAGATTGGGGGTTTCAAAAATATTTATGTAGGGTCGAGGCCTGTTGCCAAGTTCTTTTTAGCCTAGCCCACCCCCCTCCCTAGTCTAGCCCGGAAATGCCAATGCAGGACCTACATGTAGCCTTTCCAACACAATCTAGGCCTACATGCAATCACATATGCTTTGGCTTAGTCTTAAATAAACTTGGGTTCGAAGGTGAGGAGGTATATGCGAACTTAGGCCTATAGACTAATAAAAATATTATGCCCTAGGGCTAGGCCAGATTGACGCGCCCATAATCGTACGACAGCGACAGTACTATTTAAACTCCATGGTCTAACATTAACTAAGTAGGTTAAAGGGATAGTGTGGCAGAAGGTAGGCCTTTAAAATGTCAGTCCTGCCCTTGTAGCCCTCCCAACACATGCAAATAAACAATCCCGTGTATAGTAAATAGGCATCCTCATAAGCCTACCCCAGGCGTAGGGTAATGGGGGGGATAGACCAACACAAACTGTATAGAGTAGAGTAGAGTAGAGTAGTTTATTCACCAATTGATACATACATAGTACATATATAGGTTTTGTCAGTTTAGTAATAAAATAAAACAGATACTCCTACAAAATGAAGCCAAGGATTAAAAAAATAAATAAAAAAAAACATTACCAATGAGTTTACACTTAAATTATACAAAATGATGTAGGCCTAGTAGAATAGATGTAGCACCAACAATAGAGTTAGGTTGATTACAAGAGATATGAATAAACTGAAAGTTATTTGGATCCAGGTTCACTGATAAGAATTATATAGAGAGTAAAAGCTTTTTGCCTAAAAATACTTTTTGAGTTGAGCTTTGAATGTGTCAAGTGAGGGGGATTCTTTGAGGTGGGCAGGAAATTTGTTGTATATGGTAAGACAAAGGTAGAGGGGCTTTAGAGTAAAGCTGTGTTTTATGTTGGGGAACGGGATATTGGAAGCAGAACGGGTGGCATGAGAGTGTATAGTGTTGTTTATTGGGAAAAAAAATAGGGTTCAAGCACACAAAGATTGCAGCTTGCCCGAATTAGTGAGCAAGATAACCTAAGAATTTGATGAGTGGGGAAAATGTTCCTGCAGACTTCCGCCTGGAGGCACCGCACATGATTCGTACTGCTCGCTTTTTTAGGATAAAGACCCGTTCCGCATGTGGGGAGGCACCCAAAACAAAAGGCCATATAAAATATGGGAGTGAATGTGGGCATGATAAACAAGTTTAGCATGTGGGGGTTGACTATGCCTTTTAGCCTTCTTATCATGAAGCATCCACTTTTTTTTTTGGCACAAACTTTGTCGAGTGAATCGACCAGTCAAGTGAACCAGAGAGCCCGAGGCTAAAAACTCAACAGTGCTGGCTCGAGGAATTATCTTTTCCTTTATGCGAATTAGAGGACTGGAGTCTGGAGCATTAGAAGGGGGAAAGAAAGTTCAAGTACACGGTCTTGGTTGGTTGGAGGGCTAAGAGATTGAGGTCGCAGTAGTGGGCTATTATGGTGCCTGCTCATTTAAGTCTAACTGTAGAAGGCCCTGCCCATTTCTAGGGGGAGTGAGAAGGTGGCTGGAGTCGTCTATAAATTGGGCTAAGGGCCTTTAGTAATGTAATTGGTAAATCATTGATGTATAAAGAAAGAATGGTGGGCCTAGGATTGTCCCCTGGGGCACGCCACTTAGGATAGTTTGAGGTTGTGATATGTGTGAGGACAAAGTGGTCTTATTAATGCTTTGAATTTCTACTACTTGTGTGCAGTCGGATAAAAATGAGGCTACCCACTCGTTGGCGATTCCTCTAATTCCGAGTGCTTCTAATTTGTTAAGTAAAATGCTGTGGTCTATTGTATCGAACGCTTTGCTGAGATCATAAAACAGACCGATGGCCTGGTCACCTTGGTCTAGGGAGGCATACAGTGCCGAGAGAAATTGGAAAATAGCAGTGATAGTTGATTTCCCTTTCTGGAAGCCATGCTGGGTGGGTGAGATAACATTATGTTGTGTTAAGAAAGAGGAGAGCCGTTTAAACATGAGTTTTTCAAATATTTTGAAGAACGACGAAATGAGGGAGATGGGTCTGTAATTATTGGGGTCACTCTTTGCCCCTTTCTTTTTATATAGGGGGATAACCTTGGCGACTTTGAGTTTGGTTGGGAATACGCCTGTAGAGAATGATGTGTTGATGATAAAGGCAAGAGGGTGGGCAATTTGATTCCCGCATTTTGCAAGTAGCGAGCCTGGGACCCCATCCAGGCCAGAAGATGCTTAGAGCTTAGTAGTTTCATTATTTTGGCTACTTCTAACGGGTAGGTAGGTGTCAAGAAAAACGAATTTTCCTGATAGGGTTGGCACATCGCCAGGCATGGTCGATTAGTCGGGGATGGGAGTGGCCGGCTATTTATACCAGCTTTGCTAAAGAAGTCATTTAGAAAATTGGAAAGTATTATTGGGTTAGATGTTGGTTCACCATTAATGTTGAGAGATAAATTGTTGAGGGGTTTGGGGGGTACTGTCTGTGAGTTGATGATTTGCCACGTTGTTTTAGATTTATTTGTGTACCCAGCAATCTTACTTTCGAAGTGAAAGCGTTTGGCTAGCTTGATGTTGGTAGCATGTGTTTTCTTAAGATTTTGTAATGGCTTTTCAGTTCAAGATTATTGGGTGCACATTTGCATCTTGATGAAGATCGCGGAGCTGTTGAGCTATTATCTTGTGGTTTTGAGAAATCCAGGGACTGGGGATGGGCTTCCTTTGTTCTAGTATGTAATAGGGAAAGCTGAGTTAAAGTGGTTATAGAAAGGATGATATGAACAAATCAAACATGATATTAACGTCGTTAGTAGTAGATAAATTAGACCAGTCTTCCTTGCTGAGAAGTGTTAAAAAGAAATCCATATTACAGTCACTAAATGAGCGACCGTATTTGAATATGGGAGGGGAAGGGTTGGAGGTGTTGAGTTGCATAACTAGAGCAAAGTGATCTGAGAAATGTATGTTCAATGTTTGATGAGCATAGAGGAATCAATTGAAGTTAGAATGTTGTCGATTAGAGTACTACTGCTCTCCGTAACTCGGCTTGGGGAGTGCACAGTGGCAAGCCCCATGGAAATGTTGTATACAACCTGTATACAAGTTGTATACAGGAAGTACAATTTGTATACAACCAGTATTAAAATTGTATACAATATCTGAATGGATGTTAAATGTATATAATTTGTATACCGTGTATACAAGATGGTTTAATACATTTTGTATACAATGTTTTATACAAATAAATTCTAACTAGTCAAAAGAAATACTGCAAGTTTATTTAACTTTAAATAATTTCTGATGTTTTTAATTTAAATTTATAATTTTATCTGATGCTTACAAAAACTAATGTATTCAATTCGTAAAATTTTACCACAATTATAAAGTAGATAAGACTTGCATGACTAAAGTAGTAGATCCGACAAGATGGCTGCCAACACCAACAAGACTTGCCTGCCATGTGTTCTCTAAAATAGAAATCCTTTCCGTCGTCTTCCATACGCATTGGCCTCAATAGGTAAGTAATTTTTTACATTATTGAAGTGTTAAATAATTGTTTTACGCACAAAACTACGCTCTATAATTGGGAAGGTGGGGATCTTTGTAGGTAGGAGTGTAATGCTAGGGGCTTGGTTCATTAGCATCCTAGCTAGCCTAGGCTAGGCCCTAGGCGCCTAGTCCTTGACCAAAGTTTACTAGAATGTCTTATTAGCTCTAGGCCTTTCTTTAATGTCCTGATAACGAGAGAATATTAAACAGTGAATCTAAATGTAAGGCTAGTCCTAGACTTAGTTTCCTCTTGATCAGCAAGGGCCAGGTGGGGGGAGAGTAGGGTTATGTTTGGGGCCTAGCCCTACACAATGTAAATATATAAATGTGTTTGCTCTAATAGGTAGGGGCCTAGGCCTAGGGTAAATGATTCAGGCAAATTGCTGAGTAAGCAACAGTGAATCTAGCCTAAGTGTAAGGCTAGGCCTAGACTTAGCTCATTATCCATTGGTCAGCAAGGGCCAGGTGGGGGGAGAGTAGGGTTATGTTTGGGGCCTAGCCCTACACAATGTAAATATATACATGTGTTTGCTCCAATAGATAGGGGCCTAGGCCTAGGGTAAATGATTCAGGCAAATAGCTGAGTAAGCTTAAGGTAGGCCTAGGCCTATAACTTAAAATAGGGCTGCTGGGCTTGGATAGGTCTAGGGCCTACAAGTGTAAAATTGAAATTGGGCCTGGCTCTTATGCAAAACAATTGGCCTACAATAAATAAAATTAATCTCCAATGAACTGCTTATTTTCAGATGCCATCCAGGAGGTTTATACCAGTTCTTCGAGAGAATGCCTTCAGTCAACCCCAATGACCCCACAAAGAAACAAATACTTTTAACCTACAATGCAAATTGATGCATCCAGAACTTTTATTTTGGCCAAGGCCCTACCTTTAATTGCTATTTTTAGGCCTCTTGCTTTTGATTTGACTTGTACTTTGAGTCACACTATACAATAAATACAAAGCATTTAAATGCAACTGGTACCGGTATTTATTGTTTGCTGTAGGCCTAGGCAATTAGACCTTGTTTTTATTATGCGGATTTGTAAAAACAGGCGGTTAATTTTCATAGACGCAACGAGTTACAACTTACAAAGCTAGGCCTAGTTGAAATTTCAACTCGCGTAATAACTCCCGAGTTACGGTACTCAAGTAACATCAATAAGTTTGGTCTTTTAGGCCTAGTTTCGTTGCCATATGTGTTACGGTGAAAGCTTTTAGGGCCTACTAATGACAATCAAAGTAAAATTAAAACCCAAGTAAGTAACTCTCGTTCAACCCTAGTTCATTTTACACCATTAATAAAAACTAGGTCTTAATTTTTTAATGATTTTTTTTTCCGGTACCTTTCCTTTCCCAACCTGCAACAATCTTAACAACTGTTGATTGTAAATTTGCATACAATGTGAATACGTTTTGTATACAAACTGACTACTTTTGTATACTAACCACACACAAATGTATACATTTTGTATACTTTTACATACAAGTTGTACATAATTTGTATGAACAGAATGATTGTATATAATATACAGGTTGTATACAAATTGTATATTTAATACAGATTGTATACAATTTGTATTAGTATACAATTTGAATACAACCATTTTTGACCAAATCCTGTATACAAATTGTATACGAACTGAATACAGGTTAAATACAGGCTTGTTGTATACAATTGTATACAAAATGTATACAACATTTTCATAGGGGAACGTGTTGTAGGAATGACAAAGGTCCAGAAATTGGGAATGCGCCGCGGAAGAAGTCAGAAGGTCTATGTTAAAATCCCCACAGATAGCAAGTTCAGCTTTGGGGTAGTGTTTAGTAAGAGTTATGAAAACATCTTCTAATTTATCAAAAAACGTTGTGATATTTCCAAGAGGAGATCTGTTATTATTAACTGCAGGTTGGGGAGGTGCCACAAGCATCCACAGCATTCGAAATCTTTCTCCACTGAGAAGTGAAGAAGATCGGGCAGGGGATCGACTTTGAGATTCGGTTTACTGAGAATTGCCACCCCACCGTGCGAGTGGTGGGATATACAGTAAACACTGGTATTATTAAAACCAGGAATACAGAAAGTGTTTACGTCCGTAGGCAAAAGCCAGTGTTCGGCTGCTACTATGAAGCTACTGCTACTGGGAGCGGGATGAACAATAATAAATAATAGGCCTAGGCCTTTTTTAAATAAATAGGAATAATTTCAGAACAGAACAAAACAAACAACCATTGAATTCGAGACATTTTTGTTAATGCGCAATGCCTTGATCCACGCCTTCTTCCTGTCAACTTTTTCTTTATCACCGTAAGCATTTTCGACCTGAACGTATTGTCCATCTTTAGGAAAAGTATGAAAGCTTATTTCCCGTTGATCGCTTGCTTTGTTCTTACATTGGGACACTTTAACTTATCTGATGGTGAAGCAGTCAACTGTGGAGTTCCTCAAGGCTCCATACTAGGCCCTCTATTGTTCATAATATTCGTAAATGATCTCACCTACATCTTGAAAAATATAGGTATCGAATTATTTGCGGATGATACCAGTATCCTAATAAGAAGCAAAAATACATGACAATCTGATAGTCATTAGCGAAGAAGTGCTGAGCGCAGTAACTAAGTGGTTCCAAAATAACAAACTTTTACTAAATGCCAATAAAACTAATTTCATAGAATTCCACCCAAGTAAACAAAATCATAGTCTAAACAACAATTTAACAACAATCAATAACACGGCAGATAACACCGTGATAAAAAGAGTTCACACAACTGAATTTCTTGGAATCCATATATATATATATAATATATATATATATTAATGAACTAGGTTTTTCGGTTATAATGCCACGTTTATTCACATTAGGCCAACGTTTCGATGAAATTTCACTCATTTCTTCAGGGCCAATACAAATTAATATATAAAAAAACGAAAACTACATTACATGATAAAATTCAGAACAATATATACATATTATATATATATATATATATATATATATATATATATATATATATATATATATATATATCTATCTGACTCCTGTTTCCAACTTAAGTTAGGTCAGGGGGTGGCTATAGCCACCAATTTTCTAGGGCATTTTATGAGTTGTTAACACCGGCTTGCCAAGCCTGTCATGTCCTCTTCAGGTTCACTCGCACTTCTTCCCACCAGTTCACGCCATCCACTTCTGTCTTCCCAGTTTCCTTGCTTCGACTTCTTCCCACTTCTCACCTCTTTCCTGTATATCATTTCTTATTTGATCTTTCCACTTCTCTCTTGGTCTACCGACTCGTCTTTTAACTTTGTCCCCACTTTCAAATTCTGTCCTTGTAATTCTTTCTTCTCCCATTCTTCTGACATGTCCATACCATCTCAACCTTTCTCGTCCAATTTTGAATAATAGCTTCTCAACTCCAACTTTTGTCCTGATTTCTTGGCTTCTAATTTTGTCTAACTTCGATATTCCGGCTATGCTGCTATGCTATGCTGACCAAAATCTAAACTGGCACACACATTGCGATATGCTAGCAAAAAAACTAAGTTCTGCATGCTTTTCACTAAAAACAATCAATTTAATCACAAACACAAAAACTGCAAAAATAGCTTACTATGCTAACTTTGAATCACATATGAGGTACGGCATCAATATATGGGGCAGCTCTGTAAAAGCGGACACAATATTTAAACTACAGAAAAGAGCAATAAGAAATATTCTTGGACTCAAACAAAAGAAAAATCCTTACATTAAACCTCACTGTAAGCCACACTTCATCAAACACAAAATACTCACTTTCAACAGTCTATACATATTTCAATCCGTACAAAATTTAAAAAAATCTATGATTAATGAAGAAATTGACAAGAACAATAGCATTCACAGCCATAACACAAGACAAGCAAACAACATACACACTAATTATCTCAAGCGAAAACATTCACAAATATTATAATTCATCCTAAATAACATCGTATTGTATCATATCAAACCAATTACTCATTTCATTTTTTCATTTCAATACTCAATCTATTCAAACAACTTCAATTCTCAATACTAGTATACCATACTAGTAATATACATATAACTTGATTCACATGAAATATGCATTCTATTTTATTATTCATTTTTTACCATGTACCACCAGAGCACATGAAGTCTTGTTTTGTTCCCCAATATCGCAATTTGGCAAGTTTATCGCGTTTAAAGCCGTTTATCGCGAAAAATCGTGAAAATAAATATACCTTTAAACTCACTCATTTTAAGTGAAAGGTCGAGAAAAGTGAAAAAAATATGGAATATATGCCCAGGGGTGGCTCGTGCATATGCGCACATACGCACGCGCACCCCCAAATATTTGCGATAACAAAAAATAAATAAATTTCAAATCCAATCTCAATTTCCAATTCCAATTCCAATTTTTCAATTTCAATTTTCAATTAATATTTTTTCATGGCCGGGCCAGAACATGCATATTCGGCAGTAGTCATTCTGCAGTCCGCTTTTCACCGACCATCGCCAGCAATCCATTCATACTCGGCTCGAATCTCAACACATTCCTTGTGCGGAGACATTCTTACCATACTCCCATAAGGGCCCATGCGTTAGATGTGAAAACTGACCTGGTTTTTTTTAACGTGGTTCTAATAGCAAGATGTTCGCACCAGCGTAGAGGCCGGCCGGGTAGCTTTCAACCAGCCATCAAAGGGGGGGGGGGGTCTGTCAGTCGCCAGCTTACATTCACAACAGTAACCTGTGTTTTCTTGTAATGTCGTGTGTTGTGCTATGGTGCCCAGTGCCGTGTAGTGTAGTGACGTAGTCGATAATAAATAATAAAATAAAAAATGACGTCAATAGTAAGTGAACTTATAAAAAACAGTTTTACAAGAAAAACATTTTGTTTTAAAACTATCAAGTTCACTACTCTCAACCCGGATAAGTAGTTATGATTTAATACGTAGAATAAATTTGCCTAGCTCAATCAATAAAATCCACGAAAATCTCAATTAATAAAAATTAATAGAAGACAAAGTAATTAATTAATGAGACATCATAATAAAAAAATAAAATTAACTAATCCCACTTACTTTGAAGAAGTTCCCAGCTCTCTGCAACTGCTATCAGCAACTCCAACTCCACCCAATTATTTATAGATTTAACTAAAAAAATTTAGCTTATAGGCCTAGTGATGAGGATATCAGGGTCACTAGCTACAAACCATAAAACTTGAAAATGAGTTTCTACCAATATAATGAATCAAACAAAACAATACAACAAAAGTCAAGCCCTACCTATTGGCGCCAAGAATTATACATAAATTAATAACCTTAGATAAAAAAATCAATCCCCTCCAAAAATGTTACATAAAATTTTGTTGTGTACTCACAAAACCTTTAATAATCCATTGACTTGAGTTCTGATTGTCGATATGTATATTCCTTTTAAGCACGTGTAATCGTAGCACTCGTTTGAATTAGTTCGTTGCACACGAGTTCTTGAAGTGGGGGGGGGGAATGATGATCTCACTGTAGCTACAGTTCAACTGGTTGAACGGAGAAGAAAGTCACTTGTTTCTTGAAGTTGGGGGGGGGGGGGTTTTGATCACACTTGTGTAGTGGATCAACTGGTTGGACAGAGAAGTCAGTCAAGTGTTGCTTGAAGTGGGGGGGGAAATGATGATCACTCTGTGGACCACTTGTGCGCGTGCGCGGAAGATCTATTATTGTCGGACACTTTATACCATTTAAATTCGATTCAGATTACCCGAGAACAAGATTTAATAACTTTCACAAAAACAATACAATTTCAAATAACTCACAAAAACAATACAATTTCAAATAACTCACAAAATACACATCTCCACACTTTCACTTGGATATCCACTCCACTTTGAATACCGCTCACTCAACTTAACTTAAGACGGGTTACCCCTTCGAGGCATGGGGGCCCTATAGCCACACTTAAAAATGCACCATGCTGACGAACAGCAGTTCCCTATCCTCCCTCGAGAAGACTGCAATCACGACCCGAAGGTCCCGCGGCTCGCGCGCGCTCTCGCACAACACTCAACTCTACTCTCACTACCGCTCTTCTGACTACTCTTTCCCCTTGGCAGGGTGGTTTTATAAGATGGACAGGTCACGTGTTACCCCTCGTCTCCCTACTCTTAAGGAGTCCAGCCTTCAGCCTACCACTGCCTTGCCGTTATGGCTTCACACACCTACCCTAAGAGACTCTTGGTCAGCCCTTGTAGAATCTTCTGGACGTTTCTACCCCTAAATCGCCATCGCAACACATCTCGCTAGTCACGTAGCACTTGGCGACAGCCAGACTGTGTGCAGTCAAGCATCTCAGCTAATTCCAACGTTAAAAGCCCTCCCTTACCAGTTGCAATCCTAAAATCGTTAATAACTTTTTTATTTCTTAATGAATCGACTCCAACTAAAGACCATGATTCTAGTTATGTCAAAACGCACATATTGATGTACTTTTCATGCTTGAACTCCCTCGTTAACTACCTTAATTAGCTTGATTACTAAACTTGCAATTATCCCCAATTAAACCCCTGAAATGTACCTAAATTATAATTCTACACGATAATGGACAGTTTAATGAAACCCTTCTGACATTCAGTTATGGAAATTCATTAAAAATGATAGAGATATTAAATTAATACATAATTATGCATATATTATGCATATTTATTGTCAAAAAAAAATAGGTCTAGATGGACCACCAGACTGTGAATGTCACAAAACAATGAACCAGTGGTGAGCAGGGCGCGCGTCGACGGAGTGGAGATGGGAGAGAAAATCTTTAGATATGTAATTTTACAATTTTACATAGTATTATTTTACTTTAAAAACTTGTTTTATCGGTAGAGAGAATTTATCTGTGACCACCTGAATATTGTAGTATATTACTATAAACCAGCATGTCGGTTAACATAAAAGGAATTTGGCGAAGTCTAAAGCCGGCAGAACACACGGACAGGGGATCGAACTCGCGTCTCATAAGGAGTTTTCATTGTAACAATTGCGTTCTGGTAAACCTTTTCGAGGGCAAGATTTTCCCTGAAATCACGTTTCAGGCCATCAAACATAATGCAGGTCCAAAAAAAAAATTCGTCTTCGCCGAATGTGCCTCCGGCGGATGGGGCTTCGCCCCAGACCCCAGCTATTCCGCGCCACCTCGTTACACGGAATGGTATTTACATCTGTGCACCTCCACAATCTGAGCCCACGAGCCGCCCCTGAATATGCCATTCTTATTTTTGTCGCTTTTATAGTTAAGCAAGCACCATCTCTAATTATGATAACAAACGACTTTAAATTAGCTGCAGTTGTCATCAGCAGGTGAAATCTTTTTTTTTGCCCCCAGCCCTTCAGGCTGGACTTTATGTTCTATATGCTTTCCCAACCTGTCAACCTTTCTCCAACATCATATTTTGTGTAAGATAGTGCGGGAGAGTGTTTTGCCATGCTTGTATAATAGCCTAGGGTAAATTGATGTACAGTCGAGCTCACTTTTTACCAACTCGGAGTGCGGGAGAGTGTTTTGTATAATAGCCTAGGGTAAATTGATGTACAGTCGAGCTCACTTTTTACCAACTCGGAGTGCGGGAGAGTGTTTGTATAATAGCCTAGGGTAAATTGATGTACAGTCGAGCTCACTTTTTACCAACTCGGAGTGCGGGAGAGTGTTTTGTATAATAGCCTAGGGTAAATTGATGTACAGTCGAGCTCACTTTTTACCAACTCGGAGTGCGGGAGAGTGTTTTGTATAATAGCCTAGGGTAAATTGATGTACAGTCGAGCTCACTTTTTACCAACTCGGATTTAACGAAATTAAATTAATTTTATGCTTTTTAAGAAGTAGGCCTCCTTTTTATTCCCCGGCATATATTTCCAATGCTATCCATGTTAAATAATTCAGTTTTTACCGAGTGATTTTTATCAGAAACTCGGCTATTAGAATTTGTTTTAAATTATTTCACTGTGTACATCGTAAACATGTAGGTCTGTAGTGTTCAGTCCCGCACTACCCGCATGCAATGCAAGTTGCCTACACTACACTCTGCTCTCCGCCGGCCGCGTGTAGTGGGACTTGCCGTGGACACCAACAACCAACTGATTATTCAATGGGAAAATAAACTATAATTTTTTTTATCAGTACATATGTTTGTTGTAATAATGGTAAAATGACACCGAATATAAGCCTTTAACATGGTATTCACAAATGACAGCCATTTTTAGACCAACTGAGATGTGAAATAATTATGTAATTTGGAATGGGCGGCAGACCATTCATTTTTTAAGTTAGGGCCCCTACTAAATATCAAAAAGTAATTTCTAGGAAGGGAGGCAACTCTGCTTGCAACCCATTTGTTGTGGTGGTCACTTGGCACCTAATTGTGAAAAGATGTAACACAATTCTACGTAATCGTGGGAAGCGACTCCTTCTTTACCGCTAAATCAAATCAGGAGAACTTGAATATTGCATCAAAGTGGGTGTACTATGAGATCTGAGGCCGTGCACTCAACTTTCTAGCCTAGATGAACAAATTGACTTACCCGGAATTCAAAGGGCACTTGGCTGAGGGTCTTTTGGACTTCAATCGTCTGCATCTGGAGTCTGCATTTGGAAGTGACTCTGTCCTTCCCCACAGATACTTCAACCGCACGGTTGGTGTATGAGATCATCCCGCAGCTACGAGCGACGCTCACTGCAGTCAGCAAGTTGTCTCCTGCAAGGATTCACATCTTGGAAACTACTTTCCTAGAACTGGTCTCTTTTCTATACCCAACTAGCTAATTACCTACTTAAGACAACCGCAGTTTTCTCAAACCAATGTAGGTAAACATTAGAATAATGCGAGCAGAAAATCTTTCTTTCTTTTATTACGTAATGGCGACTCCTCGCACGATATGTGCCTGGGGTATATGTATATATATATATTACAAGCCATTGTTTTAAAACTAGGCTATACTACATCTGAGAACAGCATACAATAAACAACATACAATCCATATAATAAATATTTAAGTAATAGTATGGACTTATAAAACAATATATTAATATATTACATCAGTAAGTCGGACACAGGCCTTGTACATTGTAAAAGTAGGTTTCAATTAGACCTTTAAATGCTACAATTGAATAAAATTCATTTTGCACCAGGTACGTATGTATTTTTCGTGTCGGCTGTTTTGTGTTATCTATTTGTCTGATATTTTTCGGTAAACAGTTTAAAAGAGTGATCCCCGCAAAATGCAAGCCTTCTTGGCACCTCACTGTGTTGCTGTGGGGTATAGGTAAATTTCCTTTTTGTCTCGTATTATGTTGGTGAATATTTTCGTTTGTTTTCATATTTTTATGTTTTTAAAAAGTGTGTAGGCCTACTGTATACGAACCATAGAGTATGGTGGTTTATCTCATACCTGTGACCATAACGCATCGGATGCTCGCCTTCTGCAACTCACAAATCACGGGTGCAGATTGAGGCTTCAAGTTATTCTGGAAGATTATCAATCCCAGGAACACAAGTTTGCATTCAGCCTATTGAGGACAAAATTTGTACAAGTTTAGATGGATATAATTTAATAAAGTTGTAAAACTGTTTGGCTATCTAATGCATATTGTACAACACATACAGGTCAAGGTGTATGTGTGCAAAGTTTGCAATTAAACATTAATATTCAACATATTTTTTATTTAAGTTAAACTATAGAACTAGGAACAATGGAATAATATTGTTTACCATATATACTAACATTTTTTCTTCTGCTGTAGACTTATAAGTAGTTCCACCTCATTCAAAATCCAAGGGACCATAAAAATCCCAGTTTGAATTTTAAAAACTTAAATTAAAATATATTTGACATTAAGCCATATATTAAGAGCTTTTGAATGAATATCATCACTAATTAACTGAGTTTGAATTAACGAGGGTTTACTGAATTTCTTCGTAGAGTCGCAACGTCAGGGAGAGGACATGTATGCATTCGCTCAGCTCAGGCCTATGCTATCTCTACGCGTCTCGTGAACAATAGCCACTTTCTTTCATGGCATCTGACAATGATGAAAACACTACTGAGTGTAAGATTGTGATCTGGATAAATCTGTTTCATGCAGTGGGCCGTAAAGGGAAGTGTCACCATGAAAAGTACATTAAGATAAAAAAGCGGAATTTGACGTGCTTACGAGCAACTATAATCTCAAGTACTTCTGCAGGGATTGTAAGGACACGTGTGTTACTCTCAACGATCTGCTTAGTGCCATCCAAGACGTTCAGAATACCGTGACCATCCAAGCGCACAAAATATCACAACTGAAATCGCTATTAGAAATAGTGAAACAGAAAACGGGTGTAAAGAGATACGCGGACGTTATAGGCAAAAACTCAAGATCAGGTCCAGGAACTGGCAGTGCACAGCGAGAAAATGGCTCTTTTGTGAGGAATACTCCTATCGTGGCCCAACAAGCCACTAAGCCAGGTCATTCTGGCAAGTCAGCTGATAATCAGCAGGTGCCTAAGGGTCGAGTTCAACAAGACCGCAGTTCCGATGAGCACCGAGATGACGTGTCAGATAGGTCTGTGAATGAAAATATCAACAACAGTGATAGTTTAATTGAGGGCAGAGATGAGGATTTTCAAGTCTATGTCAACAAGAGGAAGGCACGAAAAGTGCATAGCGTAACAAGGGGGAGAGGGCCGAACATCCCTCACTGCAGCCCAGAGCAAAGTTTGGCTACACGTTAGCAAACTCCAGCGAGGAGCTACGGCCCAAGAGGTGATAAATTACCTGATCAAGACAATACCGGAAATAAGCCCTAATGTAGAAAAGCTGGAAACCTTGGGCAGCATTGCGCGTTCAAGGTGTGTGCTGACTATGGCTTTAAAGATCAACTGGAGGACGGGGACAACTGGCCGGAGAACGTACAGGTGCGCCGTTTCTTTTTTGAGAAGAAGCACGAGGGCCGAAAATAGGTGGGCCGAATAGTATAACTAATGTAAGGCAGACTGTTAGTGAGAATAATGACTTTCTTAACGATAAAAATCTTTTGCGTATTGTATACACAAACATACAATGTTGACGAAACAAAGTCGATGAACTCGAGTTGTACTTACTATCACAACCATGTGAAATAATCTGCCTATCCGAGCATTGATTAAAAGAAGAACAGGTCTCAAGTATACACTTACAAGGCTTCAATTCAATCAGCTATTTTTGCAGGGAAAAATAAAAAACAAAGGAACTATTATCTATGCAAAAGAAGGTATCCAAGCTAAAAAAAATACATTGCTTCGATAAGTTGTGTACTGAAAAGGAGTTAGAATCCATTGCTATTGAGTGTTATTTTAGGCAAGATAGACTTTTAATTGTATGTTTACATAGCTCACCCTCAGGTTCTCATAATATTTTTTATAACAATCTACAAGAAATTTATAAAAAAATTAAAAATTGTGTCCCTTAAAAAATGTAAATGTTTAGTTTGTGGTGATTTTAATATGTATTTTGGTACTAGTAACCATCATAGTAACTTGTTTTTGATTTGTGTTTGTCTGAAGGCTTCAGGGTCTCAGTAGCCGACGAGGATCAAGAAAACGTGTAGCACGAGTATTGACAGTATTATCTCTAACTAGTAAGCTTCGCAAACGCTTTTTTATTCGCATTGGTGGATGAGCTTTTTTGTAAGTTTTTAGTTTGCGTGGGATCTCTTTGCTTTTGCAAGTGCTTTTTGAACGCATTGTAGGTGATTGTTGTCTAGTTTCTATTGTTACTTGTTAATTCTTATCACAAAAAACTCAAATTAAAACCTTTATTCTATGGATTCTGACTAACTTTTTCAACTTTTTCTTTCAAAAGGCAATACATAACCATAACCTTAAAGGAATTATCTCATCTTGGTTGCACTTCATAGCATATCTTTAGCCATTCAATTTCATGGAAATAGATCTTAGATGCAGCTTGATCGGACATCTGGCTGCTAAGTAAATAGAGTTTTTAAATATCACTGCACGAAAACCAGTGGCCTAAAATGACATCACTGCACGGGTACTCGTCGAGTCGACCCGAGCATGTAGCCGGCTCGCGTTACGAAGTGCTCGGCTTTCAAGACCCAATCAGTCGATTACTCACAGCTGTGCGTTTCGTTCGTAGAGCACCAATTATGATCAATTATGATGAAGATGATGATATGATGATGATGATGAATTATTATCAATCATGATGATTATGATCAAGTATAGCGAGTTAACAACGTGCTTCCATTCCTTTGTATGGAAAGTGAACTCGCTTTGGAATGTACTTAAGTCTTTCATTGTGGTAAGATTCTAGGGCACCTGTGTAAAACATGTTATTTTGTATGTCAAATTCACATTACATTATGATCTATGTACCAAATATGAAACATTAATTGCTATATACGTTTTAGCAGTACGTTTATGCAGCAATATAATATTCATGTTGTGAATGTGTGTGTGTGTGCGTGTTTGGATGGGGGGGCTGGCATCTCAACCTATCGTCATCTGTGTTTTCTTTATTAGAAATGATCTGTATTTGTTTGAATATGAGTGCGTTGGCAAGTACGTAGTAGAAGTATCATCAAGTATCACATAACTTATCACGTATACAACACAGATCGCGTGCTGGGTGTTTACGACCGCTCAGATAAATGTGAGTGCATGCTTGTGTCATGTACAGTCGTGTTAGGAAGGTTCTATTTCTAATGTTATTGTCTGCTAGATGGTTTGGGGCTTAAGTTGGGTTGAACCTCGCGCACAACACTCTTCTATAAAGAATGGCTGTTTAACATAATTGATTTTGACTGATTTTACGTATGATGGTTATTGCTTATACATGCATTTGCTCACAATATTAGGACAAAATGTATACGGAAAAATATAAAATATATATTATAAAATATCTGTATGACAATAACTGCTGGTATGCTTATGGTAACTTATCACAGTTTGGAAAACGATGAAATGATAGCTGTTTGTGTAATTTTTTACTGTTATTATATTTATATTCACAGCACTTGATCACCATTTTATATTTAGACTAACATACACCATTATTATTATATAGCATCAATATTATTACACTATTACTTCAGCTGATGCACATTCTAGCACCATACTGTCCAGCTAACTACTGAATGATAAAACTATAATGCGGGGCGGGGGACCGAGCGCACATACAAAGCTCAAGTCTGACAGCGAGCACGGCCGTGCAATGACGTCAATCTACGTTCGGCCGGAAAACCACTAAAATCGCTGCCGAGCACAGCAGATTTTTGGGGATTTTTTCCCATTTAACCAACGTTCTAAAACATCAACACCTTTAACATATTAAGAATTTTTCCAAGTTGATATACTGGCTTTAATGTCCATGTAAAATACTAGGAAAACACTTAAGTTGGCGTTGTTGGAGCGTTGTTGGATGAGCGTAATTGGTGCATTGAGCTGCCATGTGTTATGCGGATTTTCTGTTGTTCTGTGAGAAAATCATTACTAAGTTTAAGATTTTTTTAAAATTAATTTAAATTAAATAAAAAATAAACTTTAATTTTTAATTTTTTTAAATACATCGTAATTTTTAAAAAGAAAAAAATCGTAAAATTGCGATTTTCATAAGAAATAATTATTCGATTGTGCTCAAATTTCACACGAATATCTTAATTCATAAAATTAAGGTTCTGTGAAAAAATCAATACAATCGTATAAAGCAAGTAGGTGTTATAAGTCAAAGAATTGTTTTAAAAAAGAAAAAAAACGTAAAATTTTGATTTTCATGAGAAATAATTTTTCGATTGCGCTCAAATTTCACACAAATATCTTAATTCATAAAATAATGGTTCTGTGAAAAACTCATTAAAATCGGATAAAGCATGTAGGTGTTATAAGTCAAAGAAATTTTTAAAAAATCCAAAAAAATCGTAAAATTGCGATTTTCATGAGAAATAATTTTTTGATTGCGCTCAAAAACGAGGCAGTTCTAAGTTCAGAGATTTTGAAGGTCTCCAGAAAATTTCATCACAATTGGAGTATCGGTTTAGCCGGAATCGTGCTGACAAACACACAAAAATACAGAAAGAAAAAAAAAAAACATTCCGGAATTTTTTCTCCAGTGTAGTGAAATGGAATCTTCCCGACGCTCATCCAACTAGGCCGCTTCGCAAACGCTTTTTTAGTCGCGTTGATGGATGAGCTTTTTTGTAAGTTTTTGGATTGCGTAGGACCACTTTTCCGTTGCAAGTGCTTTTTGAATACATTGTAGGTGATTGTTGTCAAGTTTCTATTGTTACTTTTTAATTGTTGGATGAGCAAAGCGAAGACTTCAATTTGACTTTATGTCTTTTTTGTTTTTTTTTACTTACGTTAGGGGCTACCCCGAGAAAAATAGCTCGGGTGTTTTGTTTTTTGTTAGTTTTTTTTGTCTGTTTGTTCGCTCTCTACCGGGCAAACGACATAAGCGATCTTAATGAAAATTGGAGGGGACCTTCGAAATCTCTGAACTTAGACCTGCTACGTTTTTGGGTACAATCGATCAAATAATTCTTACGATTATCGTACTTTTACGATTTTTTTTCGATTTTTAATGAGATATTTTCGTGATATTTGGCAAACGGCTACTCCGATCTTGATGGAACTTTATGGGAGCGTTTAAAATCACTTTAAACTCGTGGGTAAACCATTACTTTGTGGATAAAATCCACCGCCATCTAGAGGATCTTGACATCATTTCCTTGGGAAAACTATTTTAACTCTTTGGTAACAAATAATACACTGCTTCCTCGATAGTATTTTGATTACTTCTAGGTGGCAGTGCATAGTGGCCAGAAACCTTGTGCGACTTTTCGTTGCCATGGTAACGTTACATTTGTTAAAATGTAATTTCCATCTACACTACTTATCGGATCAAAATAAAATTAATATATTCGTGACCGGACGGACATTCTAACTGATTTGGCCACCTCAGATTTTGTCGCCGTTAAGTTTGAAAAAAAAACTTTCGATTAACTTTAATGTAACTTTGTAACTTTTTGAACGATTTTGCCACAAAACTAATGGCATTCAATCCAGATTGAAGCTTGCGGATGGTCCAAATTTCAATTCGATCCGAACCTCCATTTGAACGTTATGGCGAGACATAAAAAAAAACAAAAAAAACAGTGACTTTTTTTCCGGCAGAGTCAAATGGAAATGCTCGCTTGATTATATTCTGTGGTTCTAATACATAACATTTTGAGCTATTACATTTGGGAAGAGACTTATTTAAAAATGTTAAAAATTATCATAAAAAAGTGATTTTTTCAAAATTTTGGCAAACTTTAGAGCACATGCGCGACTGGAAGACATAGTCCGATTTTATTTCTTTTTTTCCTCTTTTTAGTCTCCCCGATTCGCAACTTTTCCGTGATATTACGACCAAAAAATAAATAAAACCAATTTTTTTTTTTTTTTTTAATGTGATTTTTTCAAAATTTCGGCAAACTTTAGAGCACATGCGCAACCGGAAGATATAAACCGATTTTATTTCCTTTTTCCCCCTTTTTAGTCTCCCCTATACGCAACTAATCC
>JAMZAV010010417.1:0-51994 GCA_024449915.1 Sweltsa coloradensis
CCTGTTCCACATAAGTCAGAAGTTTTTTTAACTTCTGATTTGACTTAAGTCTTCAGTCTTGTCTTAGAGTTTGTAAACGGTGACTTTGGAGCCGTCCTAGCAAAATCAAAACGCGTAATTACTCAGGCGTAATTTGTATACAAGCTTGAAATTAAACATGCTCTTAACCATTATAAATATCTAGTGCTTATGCTAGTGCGTTGGTCTTGTTGTTAGCGTATCTGCTTCCAATGCAGAAGGGTCAGGGTTCGATTCCCGCTAAGTCAGAAATTTTTTAACTTCTGATTTGGACTTAAGTCTATCAGTTCTTGTCTTAGGAGTTTGTAAACGGTGACTTTGGAGCCGTCCTAGCAACGAAGCACATAATAAATTTCAGAGTTGTTCTGAATCGGCCTTGTTGATTCTGGCGTTGATCCGCGGGTGTTCGCACTGTCCATAGCACTGATTGATATATTTCCTATTAAAAATATCGATCTTTGGTTGGTTATCGCTCACTCGTCGATTGCGTCGGGGCCAGGGGGTTGGCTTGGTCGCTTTGATTTAAAGTCTCCCACTGAAAATCTGTTATATAACTGAGTGGGTAGTCTGTAAATAAAAATTAATTAATTTATTTATTTATTTATTTATTTATTTAAGGGGGTATCTTTGGGGGGACCGTGGGCCCAAAAATGTAAAAAAACAACTTTGAACTCAACAAATTTAATCATTCACACCTTGATAGCGAACGAACAACAAAAAGATGCAATATCCAACCAAATACAAAAATTCGTAAAAAAAAAAAGGCAGCAAAGCTCTCCTTCAAAAGTCTTCGGCTGTGAATGCTGTGAGATATAGAAGTTGAGCCAAGCTTTTTATTCTTTCTCCCTAGTTTCGCTTTTAAAATAAGTAAGATCATTTCGCCTGTTGACGAGCGCCAAGCCAACGATTTTTGGGGCTTGGCCAATGGCTTGGCCATTGGCCAAGCCATTTTTTATGATTTCGAGTTTAAAAATTTTACTTTTTACCACAAAAATCGTTGGCTTGGCGCTCGTCAACAGGCGAAATGATCTTACTTATTTTAAAAGCGAAACTAGGGAGAAAGAATAAAAAGCTTGGCTCAACTTCTATATCTCACAGCATTCACAGCCGAAGACTTTTGAAGGAGAGCTTGGCTGCCGTTTTTTTTTACAAATTTTTGTATTTGGTCGGATATTACTAACACCAACTAGAAACAAGGTACATGGTCATTTTATTAGGAACATAAGCACAAATTATAATATATCGCCAACAACCGTACTCGAACTCGATGCTGCGTGGCGTCTTTATTTCAATGGTGGCGTCTTGCTGGTCTGGATCTGAAACGTGCAGGTACCATAACCACTCGGCTACGGTGACACTGAAGACATGGAGTGCTAATCCAACTCATGTAGAGGAAGCGCGCATACATCTGCTTGACGAATGTCACCATGTTTATTATATTCATTATTTATTTATTTACGAATTGAGATTTACTTTCGACTAACGAAATTGTTAAAAATCGTTGCTAATACCAATAATGTATACGAAACGCTACTTGTAAAATATATCATGTTCAGTGGCGTAGATATCGGCTGTGCAAGTGGTGCAGCCGCACCGGGGCCCACGGCCTCTAAGTAAGGGGCCCCCCGAGGATAGGGGTCGGTCGCCAAATTTTTCAGTTTAGGTTTTAGCATTTCCTAAAATCCCTAGAATGTCATTTTACTGTGAAACATTGAAAACATGTCTCATCAAAATTCCATTGCAACGGGTATGGATACTTGGGGGTGGGCCCTGGGCCCCTGACCATTGTGAGTTGACAAATTACCGTTTCTAGGAAATAGGAATAAAATATGGCTTCTTCTACCCTTTTCAATTTAGAAAATAATTTTATTGCAAAAATCTGGGCTATAACTTTCAAAGACCTGTTTAGCCAGCCAGTAAGATATCGAAACGAGATCTGCAATTTTAGGTGCATTTAATTTTGTACCTTGGTCAGTTCAGTTGGAAATGAAGATCGAAAAAGTGTGGGTGTCGTGACTCGCGGGTGTACAAATAGTGTATAAAAGTTGAGCTTGTGTTGTGTGTTACTGTTGAAGCTACGTGTGCAATATAGGTATGTCATGAATATTTCGTTCAGTAACGTATGCTTTGTATATAATGTATTCGACTAATAAACAGAAACGATCCAGTGGGGCTCAAAAACGTAAGGTTAAAAAGTTTCTAAACTCACTAAAATTATTTTTGTTTTGTTTCCTCGAGTAACATAATCACTAGTTTTGAGGAAGGTGTTAATTCTCAATCTAGTATTGCAAGTAATAATTATTGCGGAAACAAGTGATATTGTGGGAACGAGTGATATTGTGGTGACTGACTTGGTTGGTGAGTAGGTCTTTCAGTTATTTAATGTTGTTGTTCTTTGTTTACTAATAAGAGGCCGTATTACCGTGAAAAATGGGCCAGAAGGGGTGCTTTTCTGCATTATCATGTAACATGGGTATTTTTTATGTTTATTATTACGAATTAGAAAAACAAATTTAAAAAAATAAAGGATGCAATGTCTGCGCTTGTTCCTATGCTTATTTATTATATCAGTACAAGTCGCACTCATATTGAAGGATATCAGTTGCAGTGGGAGGAGCCCAAGATCGGTAAAATATATAAGTGGAGGGGCCCATTTTATATTTTACCAATCTTGGGAGGGGCCCATTTTATTTTTTTGCACCGGGGCCCTTCATCAACTTGCTACGCCACTGACCATGTTTGATTTATTTTATTGAATGACCTTTCAACTAGAACTTCGTTTTGCTTTTTACTTAGTTAAGAAAGATGGAGTAATACAACGGAGACAATACAATTTATCTCATACATGTTATTTGTAATAATTGTTGCGCATGCTGTTATGAAAGTCGCGATAAAATAGTCTTATTATAATTTGAAGTATTGACTATAATATTAGGGCTATCCCCGGCTATGTTTATCTTTCCAAAAAATTGTTAAGCATTAAAAATGTCAGAAAGTTACATTATTATTTGCAGACTTTACATTACGCAAAATAAAACAGTGGTTCTTCTTCAGGTATAATTACAGTTGAAAACATGAGAACATAATTTATTATATTATATATTTCTCAGGGTATTTAATATTTACGTACGTACTACGTTCGTGGTTTAATATCGTGTTCATTACGATGGCGTTAGATATACATTATATGCCCAGCAAAAAATAGTATCAGTCCTGTAGTGAAGGAGAAAATACTAAATAGTGTCAATTCATTTATAGCAATGTGTATCTCGCATTCATTTATTGTTGCTCAATTTATACAAACAAATAAACTTATCAAAGTCGTTTAAATTGTGTGTGATTTTTTTACGCAAAATACATTGTATAATATTTTAATATATTAGTGGAAAAAACTCTTTATTTTAACTAGGACATACGTTTCAGGGAAATACAGCTATTTCCCTCATTAGGTAAATAAAATCAAAACGCATAACAATATTAATAACACATTAAGAGGGAATGGGACACATTTGGCTGTTAGCAAATAGCTATTCGCTCGGCCAAGATGCATCCGACGTATATGAAACTTTGCAAAGTTGTCAATAAAGCATACATAGACAGCCCTGTGGTCATAGATTTCCCAAATTTTCACTAAATTAGTCAGAAAAAAATCACGAATGTGGTCAATTGAGTTTTAAGCAAAATCAAAATTCGTGAAAACTAATTTAATTTTTATAAATTATTTTAAAACAAAATTTAAAAATAAATTACTGTAGAGCCCTATAATTCCACATTTATGACATATGTTCAAAATTTCAGACACCTGTGGTGTCAGTTGGCCGAGCGAACAGCAATTTGCCTAAAACGCATGTCCTATACTCTAAAGAGTAGTAGCCAAGATAGACACAATATTAACTATACCAAATGATCAAATAAAGTGAACTAATCCAGCTGCTTCCAAAATAATTCCTATTTATTTATATTTTGCCTCGCACTGAACCAGCAGCTGGTTTTGTGCTTATGGATCGCTTATGGTCCACTCGCACTTAGCCAGCTTCTGGTTTTGTGCTTGCGGCCCGCTTATGGGCCACTCGCACTCGGCCAGCAGCTGGGTTTTGTGCCTATGGCCCACAAGCGGGCCGCTTATGGCCAGCATTTACAGCAGTTTGCCGCTTGTGGGCCATAAGCGGCCAACATTTTGTGCTTTTTGGGAATAGACTTACTAAGTCACCTGATAATGGTCATACCGAATAACACTGATGTGTAGGCCTACTGTATACCCTAGCGAGCATCCAAATGGACCAAATAGCGAACTGAGAGTCTCTCTACGGCTGAACTGATCACAATTACTTGTTTCATGTTAAAGGTAATATGTGTGGTGACTCGAACATGCACAAGTGCAAACCCAAACTCCGTTCCGTTCACCGCGTGTCTTCACATTTGGATCTCTTTTCTTTCAAAAATGAAAGAAAAAAATTAAAGGTTGTCTGAGTGTGATATCCACAAGAGTACTTGGTATAGAGAAGTAAGGTAACTTTGTTGGCCACAACAAAATTGAATTTTACGCTGCTTTTGTAAATTATGATATTTTATTTTAAGTTATGATCAAAGTTTATTTTGTTGTTCTTATTAATATAAATATACGTGTATTTTAGAATTTAGAACCACTAATATGATCCTCTGATTCCCTTACGTACTTTGCCTATAAATAAATTATATTAACAAGCACGGGTACGGCAGGTACGCCCTACCGTACTCCCGGCAGATCCGAAGCAGGAAAACATACCAAGTTATTGTGGCGTTCTTCATTTTATGGACATTGCCTATTTCGCCGCTCTTCATTCAAGCGGAATAAGTAGTCTTGTAAAGCTGTCAACCCTTAATTCCTCTTGATCGCCGTCACAGACTTCGGTCAACGTTGTCGATAAGGAGGGTCCATTCCTTTCAACACAATAAAAAAGCAATTTAAATGTGTCATGTTTGAAGCGAGTTCTATTTGGCAACATCTAGGCACGCTTAACGAAGTGGTAGGTCCAACATTGTGACGAAGGTATAATTGGTACATGAGTCGGCCTCTTTGTAAATTTAGTTTCTTTGAGGGATTAGCAGTGTCGATAAAATGAAGAACTGTGCTCTACGTAGGATCGAATGTCGCATAGGTGTGGCCGGTGGCTGTGTGAAAGCGTGGGAGGTGACATCATTTTAAAGGATCGGATGGTTCTGTCTCCCCTTAATCCAGTGTAAAACCTCCTGTGAGTCGACCATAATACCCACTTTAAATTGAACCTCCGTGTCACGTTTTCGTGATTTGAAAGGGGTTTAATTGAATTAATTGCCTAAGACCTAATTGAGAGCTTTTCTTAGAATAATCTCCGTGTAGATGTGAAGAGCACAGCAAAGTGGTAGACGCGACCAGTGAACCACACTCTCCATAGAGCTTGCAGGCCGTAACAATTATAAGTATGAATAGCAAGATGACATAATTCGTTTCAGCGTTAGTGTCTTTCAAGCGAATACTACTGAAACACGCCCGTAAACTCCACGAATTGGAAACCGTTAACGTAAATCGATATTTAATTACCGCCAATTAGCGTCGTTCTTTAATGAATTAAAGAAATTTCAGTTCAAGAGGTTTTGTCAATAAAGTGATAAGGTTATAATTTTACTCAGCACCCCCTGTGGAATTTAGGATTTGAAAAGACAATTATGATTAAGATTTTGCCTAATTACAATTAATTATTAGCTATTGTCGGTGATTTTCAGAAGATAATAATATCAATGACGTGTAGATGCTAAAAACTCTAACAGAGGGGCCACAAATTTGAAACTCTGGCACTAAAATTGGGCACAAACAACCACAATTTTAATATTTATTTCATACATATTTGTTTTATTGTTTTATTAAAGGTGTTGTTTTAGTTTGTATTAAAAATCAACATTTAAGTCATTATCGAGAGTATTAGACGACATTGCTTACAGATCCTGCATGAATCAAGTTTCAACGGGGCTTGCTTTTAAATTGTATGTATTCAGAAGTTTACGTTTCCTGTTACCTTTCCTGTTGCGCTTTCATTTTTTATATTTTCGTATACAGTGGTAAGTTTGTAGATAATCATAGTGCAAGTAATATTTTCAAACCACACGCGCACACATTGATTCTCAATTTAACAATTTTGGATCTATTTTAACTCAAAATGAGCTCTTTGTGACAAATTGAAAAATTTCCAATTCCCCTTTTCAAAAACTGTATGTTGAGGGTTTTTTACTGTTGAAATGGATAAATACAAATTAATGTGTATCAATACAAAACTCAAATTTATAACTTCTAACAATAAGTTACCCATATTTAAAGATAACAAATGCATTTTGTATAGTTTTCAAGTATAAAAAATAAAATAAAAAAATCGCCAGCTTGTTATTTAGCATGAATAACAAAAGCGTTAATTTCACCCAACCCAAATAATTAGTTAATTGTTTACTATTTACGTACTATCTATCTATCTTGCCTATGCCTGAAAAGTTTGATGTATGATTGTTTAGTACTAACTATGTGTTTCTGTTTTTATATGTTTGGCGGTGGGCCTTAATGTACATGAATCTCTATATTTACACTCAAATGGTAGATAACCATGATAATTCTTACAAGGTATGATAAAATCGAAACTATATCAGTATCTCTAAAGTGACTTGATTGTGGGTTAATTTTAACGGCAGACTTGTCGACAGGTCTAGGTGCTCATAATACCGACAGGTCTGTCGTTGATAACAGACCAGCATTAAGTGAATTAAGATAGTCACTATAGCGTTACTGATATATTTAAATGGATCACATAATATATATTTTTTTTAAAGAAATTAAGAGAGAATTATATAGATAAAATGTTTTACACACGGAGGGTGCATTGGCTTGGATACGTCAGTGGTTGGTCTTTATGTTGTACTGTTGTATAGGCCTAAAATGTCAAGCTAGCTAGTATGCTAATTCAAGCAGGTGTGCTGTGGGGAAGAAACAACCTTACTTAAACAAGCACTTTCTCACCAACAAACAGTTTCTCGTTTCTCTCTAGTAGTAAAAATATATTCCAGAGAGAAAAATATTTTCTTTTCTAGAGAAGGAAACTCGTTAAAACACGATACAAAGTTGGGTATGATAAATAGTGTTACAAATCGGTCTAGACACAACGGGCAGAAAAGATGGTGTGCAGACAAAACATAGTTCTTAACAAGGTGAAACGGGAGAGAAGCATAGAGTACAAAAGAGTACAAGGGAGTAGAAGGGAGACGAGAGTGTAGTTTACAAGGGAGAACAGGAGAGTTCTAGGAAGTAAGAATGAGAGAGAGAGGGGAGGGGGTGCACGAGAGGGTACTGCACAGTGCGTGAGAGTAGAAGCAGTAAAGACCCACACAGCATCGACATGTTTTGAACGTTTCTACAAGATACTTTTCTAATATTCAAAATATGTCAAAATATCCCGTTACATTAGAACATATTTAAGAAATATTTAAATGTCCGTGGTCTGAACATCAGCACAACCACTTCAGAGAATCATAAAATAACTTTGTGGGAAGATGTTGAATATCGATGTAGTCACTGACAATATTCTGTTTTCCATTTTTGGATGTACATTTTGGTTCACACAATATCAAATATTATATTTGCTGTATGTTCACATACCTGCTCAGCTAAACCAGTGTGGTGGCCTGCCAGTTATACACACCAGTACTTTTCACTTACATCAGTGAACTATAAGCAACTTGGGGTGTTACACTCACAAAGCTTAACTGGCACATATCACATAATGTGTGTTTGTGGCTTAGTTTTTAGAACACGTGGAATAATCAATACAATTTTGTCCGTCACACGCTGCAACGCGAATAATCGAAGTGAGGTTAGGTGAGCCTAGTTAGGCTAAACGTTTCTTGCTAGATCTTGCCTATATCCGGCTAGAAAAGCAATTTTGTAATCCAAGATTTGAGATTGACACAATATTCACTCACTCTTCTCAGCGGTATTAAAACCCTTCTGCATTATCAACCTTATTTATGTTAAACACAACGGCAACACGTACAAGTCTTCCTCTCCCGACGACTGATCGTCGAATGAGAACAGACAGGACGGGACTAGCTACCCCACGCCACAAAAACCGTTGAGATTTGAAATTTCTAAAGAAGAATATCCTATCGATATTGCAGGGATATTTTATGAAAAAGCCAGTTTATTTGACCGTTGAGATTTCAAATGTTAAAACAAGAATATTCTATCGACATTGAATAGATATTTAATGAAAACAAAGAAAATTTAAAGTACTGAACGTCCCGACGAATGTTGTACTAACGTGTATACAACATCAATATCTAGACATTAGCACGAGCACTAAAATGAACATTCGTACAATATTGAGTGCTTTGTGGGGAGTGGAGGAGAGAGGAGGAGAGATTCCGAGAGAGTACAAGGGTGTACTGTACGAGACAGTGCGAGAGAGTTGGAAAGAGGACGAGAGAGAGAGAGAGAGAGTACGAAGAAATCCACACGGAACCCTCAACAAAGTATTGATTCATTTCCATAATCATCAATTACACCTACGTTGTGTTTCCCAATCAATGAATTCGAAAAGTAAAAATTACTTCAATTAAGAATTTAGATTTCATTGCAGCGAATGGGGAAAATTAGCTTCCATCCTACAAGATTCTGGACTGTACATATACCATTCGAATGAAACTTTTTTAGTTAAACGTAGTATAGTGAACTTAAAGCAGTAGAAAAGGTTAAATCTGCTTTCATGAATTTCAAACGACTCTACATAATGCATGTTCACTGATATTTCTAACCTTTCCACGATAAATCTAAAATTCAAGTAACATACATGAAGCTACCTGGATCCATCCGTATTCTACAACATCCTGTAACCAATACGGCAGAGATATGGAAACGAGGAGTGGGGCTGTGCTAGCCACAAGACTTTTATTACCAGCTCTGTATTCACATGTATATTTTTTACCCATGTCATAATGTTTTTTGTATCACCCATTTAAACTTCAATTGCGATTGTTTTTTTATAATTCTTACTCAGGGCATTCGTTGAAAATTTAAAAAGTAGTTTTTTCAGATTAAACAAAATTATAGTTTCTTTTAATGAACTGCACGAAGGAAATACCGGTACGTGAAGTATGTTTTGAGACAAAGCCCCAGTTCTTACCAAAAGCAGTGACTGTTTTAATTGTATTCATAGTCACATCGGGAATAAATAATAACAACAAACATTGTTTGTTTTCTATTTCTGGCGTCGTAGGCCTATACGAAATTTGTATCGTAACCTTACATATAGACATTACATAGGGAAAGGAGTTATTATACACCATATCTTAAGGTGTAATCAAACATCACAATAATTATAATCCACCTGAACGGCGAAGACTGGTTCTTTATGGCAATTAGATACTTAATACAACAATCACATAATATACATGTATTATAATAGACAAAACATAAGATTCCATGTAATGGTTAAACATGATTGCTTAACTAGGGTTTTCCATTTTGTATTGTTTCGTTGTTTTTTTTTTCATTTGCATCAGTTTCAGTTAAGGGAAAATGCCCTCACATCGTTGTTCTAGTTTACAATAATAAATTAATTACAAATTAAATTTTGATCATCAGAGCCATGGTCTAGCCTCTAGAAGCACGAAAGAAAATCAGTTTTACGTAATATGTGTATAACACTTAAACACCTTAAAAAAATCTTACGACTTTTCTAATAAGGTGATACCGTTGTACAATTTTTGTGATGGTTAATTTTTAAAGAAGTACCGTTTAATTTTAAATGTTTATAACCATTTTATGCTTGTATCTTTACTGGCCGTTTAGGGTTGTGTTAATTTACTTTGGGAATAATATTGCTTTCCAAGTATGTGCATCTTCCCAGTGCGCTAATATAATCACTAATAAGTATTTAGGTTACAGCGGTAAACTGAAGGAACGTGGTAATTCCAAGATTACGACTTATACAAACCAAACAAATTTAATAAGAGAATCAGGCCTGGCAGAAGTCGACAACAAATATCAAAATCTTCTGGACATTAATATGACTACCTCATCGATGAAATATGTACAAGACCATAACTTTGAAACTATGGAATTATTGTTATCTTTAAAAACAGATTCGTCCAGCTTTAGAAATTTCAATCGCATCATTAAACGTAAATATTAGGGAAACCATCAAACCTAACTAACTTTTATTTCAAAGTACTTAAGCTTTTCCGACTAAATACAGGAGCAAGTTTGTCAAGAGCAAGGTTTCAGTAACAACAAGTATTCGTGCTTTTAGCTTTAACATATTGCTTGCTAAGTTTACTCATAGTTAATTATGGTACCACTTAAAATAAGTGCAGGCTCTTTAAGTTTGCAAGTTTCATTAAACACAAAGCTAGCTGTGTTTAATACAATTTTACGTTTTCACCTTCTATAGTATGCTCTTGCGCACAAAACTTGTTCCAAAAAATAAAATATTCTCCGAGGGAAATTCTCGCCGTTGGCAAAGAGCTGTTCAACAGTCTTGGTTTCATATATATACAATAGTTTTAAGTAATTTAAAAAACAATTGATTATCCAGTAATTACGTCAGATAAAGAAAAATAATTATGTGACATAAAATTTTGGTAATTGACACTCGCTGAAAATATTTGAAAACATTGTTTTTATGTAGTTTCATATTGAGTCCAGCCATCACATTCATTCCACGGACGAGTTTGTTTAAATTAAATTCTCATTTTACATTCTTGATTCGTAATCCTAGAATCATCACATTTTTTCAGTTACCTATCAAAACAATTACAACTTTATAAATCACAACACATTTACGCGACATTTTACGTGTGACGATTTACGTGACATATATGGCACTAATAAAGATAAGAGGATGTAACTAACATATTTTCTTTTCGCATTGGATCGCAGCTTACAAGTGAGATCAGTTACGTTAGCTAAATATAATCCCGTTGAGAGTACAAAAAGCAGCAAGCAAACATTTCCTTGAATTTGCGAGTTTTTAGAATTTCACCCTCTGAATAACAGCTAGAATCAAGGCTTAGTAATTCAAGTAGAAAATCAATACAGTAGTTAACGAGCTGTAGCTGAAACGAAAACACTTTTCACAAGCGTGTGTTTGGATAAAATGAAATGAACAGCACTTAGCAGTCGTCGTTCTGGATTGTATACACGTGTACGTTCTTTGAAATCCACATAAGAGAGGATTCCTTATTCAAGAGGATGGTAGTCGGCGTATTCAAAGCAGTCTTTCAAATGTTGCACTCTTGTTGTGAGAGTTAACTGAGCACAAGACTAGAGGCTATTCTTCCTTGAAAAACACCACACTTTGCTGGGATAAGTCGGGATAAGCCTTTGATGCTGTAGAAAATGTCATGGCTTCAGCAATGCGTTTCAACATTAACTCGAATCAGAAATATTTCAAAATTCTTCAACACGAAATATCCTAGATTGAAAACACTGCCCATCGCAACACTTCTCACTGTTCGATGAACTCTTCTTCCAGTATTCCGATTATTATATTCTGATTTTTCGAAACGATTCGAAACACTAGGAAAATTATTATTTCATCTTTCAGTAAAAGTCACTTCGCTCGAAAGTAACCTTTCAGTTAACTGTACATATAAGTAGACTCATAAAATATCAACATTTTTAGAAACTGTTCGAAACACTTTGGAACTTCGTTGTTTTATCTCTCTGTACAAATCACTTGACGGAATTATCCTGGCTATACAAAACTGTACATAAATATCCCTCAGAATATCCTGGCATCAAGAGACTGTACACACCACCTGACTCAGACGTAGCCCTGCGCCTCCAGCCTGAGCGCGGCTTCGTAGCTGGGGAGTCCCGAGTTGTCGTCCATCTTGTCTTTCACCTCGTACGTCTCCTCGACCTTGACCACCGCCGCCTTCTTGGCTTCCTGTCTGATGACGGACTCGTAGGCTGGCGGTGGACTGGGACTGTCCGGACAAGTGAAGGTGTCGAGTGAAGCGCACGAGTCCGTGGAGAGGAACACGCCGGCCACCTCGTAACACTGAAACATGAAGGCCAGTGTTAGGATGGTTGTGTGTGACCTTGAGCACCGCCGCCTTCTTGGCTTCCTGTCTGATGACGGACTCGTAGCCTGGCGGGGACATGGGACTGTCCGGACAAGTGAAGGTGTCGAGTGAAGCGCACGAGTCCGTGGAGAGGAACACGCCGGCCACCTCGTAACACTGGAAACATGAGGGCCAGTGTTAGGATGGTTGTGTGTGACCTTAACCACCGCCGCCTTCTTGGCTTCCTGTCTGATGACGGACTCGTAGGCTGGCGGTGGACTGGGACTGTCCGGACAAGTGAAGGTGTCGAGTGAAGCGCACGAGTCCGGGGAGAGGAACACGCCGGCCACCTGGTAACACTGAAACATGAAGGCCAGTGTTAGGATGGTTGTGTGTGACCTTGAGCACCGCCGCCGTCTTGGCTTCCTGTCTGATGACGGACTCGTAGGCTGGCGGTGGACTGGACTGTCCGGACAAGTGAAGGTGTCGAGTGAAGCGCACGAGTCCGTGGAGAGGAACACGCGGCCCCCCTCGTAACACTGAAACATGAAGGCCAGTGTTAGGTTGTAAGGGGTGGAGCATGACTTCTGGAGAACGCGAGCTAGTAGCAGAAATTACAAAAGGCACACTTCCAACAACAACACTATACACGGAGAAAAATATTTACCAAACGACTTTATCTAAGCTTTGTTTGGCTAAAACACATGAATTACATGAACTAACTTGCAAAACATTGAGGTGATTTAGAAATAGTCATATTTCTAAATTTGTTCAAGAACTATTATTGTGTTTTAGCCAAACAATGTTACTAAATAATTCGTCTAGACACAATGGTCAGCTACCTAGAAATTCATTTGTCTAAGCCCGCCATCAGGAAAATTGTTTGTCACGGTAGGAGAACATTCTACTGGAATACACAAACAGTTTTTTAAGAAAACCACCGTTGGAATACACATGAATATGTTTGCTAATTTTAAAAATCACTTGAAACGTTTTGCTAAAACACACAAACAATTCGTCTAGTTTCACTGCATGTCATGTTGAATCTCGTCTTAGTTCAGTCTTGTGGTTTACTTCTTTGAGGTTGGATGTGTGTGCGCTGTGCTCTGCTTGATAAGCGTTGTGTGTGTGTTTTCGTTCTGGTGGAGGGTATACTATATTCTATGGTTCGGCTTCTGCCATTTCTCCGTTCAACGATCGGCCACCGTTCGCGTTCGACACATAATAGGGCATACGTGAAGTGTTTTCTCGACAACCCACACGAGGCGTCTGAAGTGAGTGAACGGATTATACAGCCGTTCATCTGTATATAGCGCCGACATGAATACATTTTACAGGTTAGAAGCACTGAGCTCTGTATAATTACGTGGAGATCTTATGCATACCTTTCCGTCCGCCATTTTCTTACGTCCCTAATCAGTCGGCAGATTCAAAGAACTAAACATAATAGATTCGTTCACCTGTATCACTTGCCTGTGTTTATCAGTTTATTTAGTGTAACACTGCAGTAAACACTATTCCTAGGCATCCTGAGTGACCTTGATAATAGACCACTGTAATGTAGGTCTACTGGTCAACATAACCTCAAAATAAGCAAGCCACAAACCGCCATCTTGACGTTAAGATTTACATCTAAACGGCGGTGCAATCGCAATATAATCTAGGGACGTCGATAATAGCCCATCGGGTTAGGCCTTGTAGACCCATCGCTTAATTAAGGCCCATGTAGGCTTCAAGGTTACAGTATAGCATGCGCCCTCCACGTGGTTAGTAGTTGCATCTTCCTGATCGCACTCCAGGCTACGAGATAGACCTACACTGAGATTTTATTTTACCATAATATTGCTGAAATAAAGGAATTATTAAGCAATTAGCCAAATATTCATGTGCTATTGAGACAACTAGTTAATTGCATAACATTTTGTTGTCAAGCTATACTTCTCATGTAGCGTCTTCGATAATTCAAATTATGAAGAACCGTTAAGACCAGTTGACTGTATATGTAGATCAGTTGAACTGTATATGTAGATCAGCAAAACTGTACATGTAGACCAGCTAAACTCTGTTTGTAGATCAGCTGAACTATTAATGTAAATCACTGAACTATTCATGTAAATCAGCTGAACTATGTATGTAGATCAATTAAGTACTCTGCTACTGAGAAGAATAGTGTTACTACATTTGACTAAATGATTTTTCAAAGTTTGAAGAATTACCTTCCTACATAGCATAAATATTTATCAGGCGATCAGCATTATTGTTTGTAAGTTTTTCATTAATACTATTTTCAAGCTACATTCATATTTCTAAATTAGCAATATAAATATGTGTCTCAATAGCACATGAACATTTGGCTAGATTAGCTTAATAATTCCTTTATTTCAGCAATATTATGGTAAAAAATTTTCTCAGTGTACATTTGATTTACTTGCTAAATACATCATTACAATAGTTTATTTACTTGTTTAATACACTGTATTGCCTTGACCTTGTCGTTCTGGTATGTGGAAAATTTAATAAAAATAATGAGCGCTCAATCATTATAACTTGTTACATTATTGTATAAAAAAACAAAAGACATGTGTAAGATGCCTCTGAAACCCTTGTCTTCATAGGTACTGTGGTTTTGTGCTTGCGGCCCCGCTTATGGGCCACTCGCACTCGGCAGCAGCTGGTTTTGTGCTTGTGGCCCGCTTATGGTCCACTCGGCACTTAGCCAGCTTCTGTTTTGTGCTTGTGACCCGCTTAGGGGCCACTCGCACTCGACCAAGCTGCTGATTTTTGCTTGGCGCCCCGATTATGGGCCACTCGCAATCAGCATGCTTGCTTGTTTTGTGCTTACGGCCTTCTTTAGGCGCCATTCGCGCTCAGCCAAGCTGCTGGAATTTTTGTGCCTATGGTCCCACAAGCGGGGCCGCTTATGGCCCAGCATTTACAGCAGTTTGCCGTCTTTTGTTGTGGCCATAAGCGGCCAAACATTTGTGCTTTTTGGGAATAGACTTATAAGTCACCTGATCATGGTCTACCGAATAACACTGATGTGTAGGCCTACTGTAATACCTAGCGAGCATCAAATGGACCAAAATAGCGACTGAGAGTCTCTCTACGGCCTGAACTGATCACAATTACTTGTTTCATGTAAAGGTAATATGTGGGTGACTCGAACATGCACAAGTGCCAAACCCACAACTCCGTTCCGTTCACCGCGCGTGTTCACATTTGGATCTCTTTCTTTCAAAAATTGAAAGAAAAAAATTAAAGTGTTTGTTTGTATGAGTTGTGATTCCACAAGAGTACTTGGTATAGAGAAGTAAGGTAACTTTGTTGCCACAACAAATTGAATTTTACGCTGCTTTTGTAATTATGATATTTTATTTTAAAGTTATGATCGACAGTTTTTTTTTTGTGTTCTTATTAATATAAATATACGTGTATTTTAGAATTTAGAACACTAATATGATCCTCTGTTCCCTTACGTACTTTGCCTATAAATAAATTATATTAACAAGCACGGGTACGGCAGGTACGCCGTACCGTACGCCCGGCAGATCCGAAGCAGGAATAACCTACCAAGGTATTGTGGCGTTCTTCATTTTATGTACCTTGACCTATTTCGCCGCTCTTCTTCAAGCGGAATAAAGTAGTCTCGTAATAAAGCTGTCAACCCTTAATTCCTTCTTGATCGCCGTCACAGACTTCGGTCAACGTTGTCGATAAGGAGGGTCCACTCCTTTCAAACAATAGAAAAGCAATTTAATGTGTCCAGTTTGAAGCGAGGTTCTATTTGGCAAACATCTAGGCACGCTTAACGAAGTGGTAGGTCCAACATTTGTGACCGGAGGTATATTGGTACCTGAGTCGGCCTCTTTGTAAATTAGTTTCTCCCTTCGAACGGATTTAGCCCCCAACCAAGAGATAAAATGAGAACTGTGCCCATACGTAGCGTTCGAAGTCGCATAGGCTTGGCCCGTGGCTTTGTGAAAGCGTTGGATGGTGAACATCATTTTAAAGGATCGGGTGGTTCTGTTCCCCTAACCAGTGCTTAAAACCTCCTGTGAGCCTCGGACCAAGCACATACCACACATTATAAATTGAACTCCGTGCACAAGGTTTCAGTGATTTGGAAAGGGGTTTAATTTAATAATTGCTCCCCAAGACCAATTGAGAGCTTTTCTTAGAATAATCTTCCGTGTAGATGTGAAGAGCACAGCAAAGTGGCAGACGCGCCCGTCCAAACCACACTCTCCATCGAGCTTGCAGCCGTAAACAATTATAAGTATGAAGAGCAAGATGAACATTAATTCGTTTCAGCGTTAGTGTCTTTCAAGCGAATACTTACTGAAACACGCCAGTAAACTCCACGAATGGGAAACCGTTACGTAAATCGATATTTAATTACCGCCAATTAGCGTCGTTCTTTACATGAATTTAAAGGGAAATTTCAGTTCAAGAGGTTTGGCAATAATAGTGATAAGGTTGGAGAATTTACTCACACAGCACACCCTGTGGAATTAGGACTTGAAAAGACAATTATGATGAAGATTATGCCTAATTACAATTAATTCTGCTTCAGAAGGATAATAATATCAATGGAAGTGTAGATGCTAAAACCTCTACAGAGGGGCCACAAATTCGAAACTTGGCACTAAAATTGGGCACACACAACCACAAATTAATATTTATTAATAATATTTGTTTAATTGTTTATTAAAGGTGTTGTTTTAGTTGTATAAAAATCAAATTGAAGTCAATATCGAGAGTAGTAAGACGACATTGCTTTACAGATCCTGCACAATCAAGTTTCAACGGGGCTTGCCTTTTAAATTGTATGTATCAGAAGTTTACCGTTTCCTCGTTACCTTTCTGTTGCGCTTTCATTTTATATGTTCGTATACGTGGTAAGTTGTAGATAATAAGAGTGCAAGTAATATTTTCAAACCACCCGAGGACAACATTGATTCTCAATTTAACAATTTGGATCCATTTAATCAAAAGAGCTCTTTGTGACAATGAAAAAATTCTAGTTCCTCTTTTCAAAAAAAAACTGTATGTTGATGGTTTTTTACTGTTGAAATAGATAAATACAAATAATGTGCTATCAATACAAAAACTCAAATTTATAACTTTCTAACAATTAGTATACCCATATTTAAAGATAAACAAATGCATTTTGTAAGTTTTCAAGTATAAAAAATAAAATAAAAAAATCGCCAGCTTTGTTATTTAGCATGAATAACAAAAGCGTTAATTTCACCCAAACTCAAATTAATTAGTTAGTTTACTATTTAGTACTATCTAATCATCTGCCTATGCCTAAAAGTTTGATGTAGATTGTTTAGTACTAACTTGTGTTTCTGTTTTATATGTTTTGGCGAGTGGCATTAATGTACATGAATCTATATATTTAACAGTTCAAATGGTAGATAAAACCATGATAATTCTTACAAGGTATCATAAAATCGAAACTATATCAGTCAACTCTAAAGTGAATTAATTCTGGGTTAATTGTTAACGCAGACTTGTCGACAGGTCTAGGTGCTATAATACCGACAGGATTGTCGTTGATAACAGACCAGCAAATTAAGCGAATAAGATAGTCACTTATAGCGTTACTGATATATTTAAAGGGTACAAATAATATTTTTTTAAAAAGAAATTAAGAAGATAATTATATAGATAAAATGTTTTACACACCGGAGGGTGCCATTGGCTTTGGATACGTCAGTGGTTGAGTTCATTATGTTTACTATTGTATAGGCCTAAAATGGTCAAGCTAGCTAGTAGCTAATTCAAGCAGGTGTGCTGTGGGAAAAAGAAACAACCTTACTTACACAAAGCACTTTCTCAACAACAAACAGTTTCTCGGTTCTCTCTAGTAGTAAAAAATATATTTCCAGATTGAGGGAAAAATATTTTCTTTTTAGAGAAGGAAACTCGTTTAAACACGGATACAAAGTTGGGTATGATAAATAGTGTTACAAATCGGTCTAGAAACAACGGGCCAGAAAAGATGGTGTGCAGACAAAAACATAGTTCTAACAAGGTGAAACGAGTAGAAGCATAGAGTACAAAAGAGTACAAGGGAGTAGAAGGGAGACGAGAGTGTTAGTTTACAAGGGAGAACAGGGATGAGTTCTAGGAAGTAAGAATGAGAGAGGAGGGGAGGGGGTGCACGAGAGGGTTACCACAGTGCGTGAGAGTAGAAGCAGTAAAGACCCCACACAGCACTCGACATGTTATGAACGTTTCTACAAGATACTTTTCTAATATTCAAAATATTGTCAAAATATTCCCGTTACATTTAGAACATATTTAAGAAATATTTAAATGTCCGTTGTTGAACATCAGCACACAACCACTTCAGAGAATCATAAAATAAACTTTGTGGGAAGATTTGAATATCGATGTAGTCACTGACAATATTCGTTTTCCATTTTTGGATGTACATTTTTGGTTCACACAATATCAAATATTATATTTGCTGTAGTTCACATACCTGCCCAGCTAAACCAGTTGTGGTGGCTGCCAGTATACACACAGTACTTTTTCACTTACAATCAGTGAACTATCACAAGCACCTTGCGGGTGGTTTACACTCACAAAGCTGAACTGGGCACATATCCATTAATGTGTGTTTGTGGTTAGTTGTTTAGAACACGATGGAATATATCAATACAATTTTGGTCCGTCACACGCGCCAACGCGAATAATCGAAGTGAAGGTTAGGTGAGCTAGTTAGGCTAAACGTTTCTTGACTAGATCTTGCCTATATCCGTCTAGAAAAGCAATTTTGTAATCCAAGATTTGAGATTGACACAATATTCACTCACTCTTATCAGCGTATTAAAAACCTTCTGCATTATCAACCTTATTTATGTTAAAACACAAACGGCAACACGTACAAGTCTCCTCTCCCCGACGACTTGATCGTCGAATGAGAACAGACAGGACGGGACTAGCTACCCCACGCCACAAAAACCGTTGAGATTGAAAATTTCTAAAAGAAGAATATCCTATCGATATTTGCAGGGATATTTATGAAAAAGCACAGTTGATTTGACCGTGAGATTTCAAACGTTTAAAACGAAGAATATTCTATCGACCATTGAATAGATATTTAAGAAAACAAAGAAAACTAAAGTATCTAACGTCCCGACGAATGTTGTACTAACGTGGATAACAAACCATCAATATCTAGACATTAGCACGAGCACACAAAATGAACATTCGTACAATATTGAGTGCTTTGTGGGGAGTGGAAGGAGAGAGGAGGAGAGATCCGAGAGAGTACAAGTGTGTTACTGTACGAGACAGTGCGAGAGAGTTGGAAAGTGGACGAGAGAGATAGAGAGAGAGTACGAAGAAAATCCACACGGAACCCTCAACAAAGTATTGATAATTTCCAAAGCATCAATTACACCTACGTTGTGTTCCCAATCAATGAATTCGAAAAGTAAAAATTACTTCAATTAAGAATAGATTCATTGCAGCGAATGGGGAAAATTAGCTTCCATCCTACAAGATTCTGGACTATACATATACCATTCGAATGAAACTTCTTTTAGTAAACGTAGTTATAGTGAACTTAAAGCAGTAGAAAAGGTTAAATCTGCTTTCATTGAATTTCAAAAAGAACTCCTACATCAATGCATGTTCACTGATATTTCTAAACCTCTTCCACGATAAATCTAAAAATTCAAGTAACATACATGAAGTACCTGGATTCCATTCGTATTCTACAAACAATCCTGTAAACCAATACGGCAGGATATGGAAACGAGGAGTGGGGCTGTGCTAGCCACTAGACTTTTAACCAGCTCTGTATTCACATGTTATTTTTTCCCATGTCATAATGTTTTTTGTATCACCAATTTAAACTTCAATTGCGATTGTTTTTTTATAATTCTTTACTCAGGGCATTCGTTTTTGAAAATTTTAAAACAGTAGTTTTTTCAGATTAAACTAATTATAGTTTCTTTAATGAACTGCACGAAGGAAATACCGGTACGTTGAAGTATGTTTTGAGTCAAAGCTCCAGTTTTTACCAAAAAGCAGTGACGTTTTAATTGTATTCATAGTAACAGGGAATAAAAATAACAACAAACATTGTTGTTTCTATTCTGCGTCGTAGGCCTATACGACATTTGTATCGTAACCTTGTACATATAGATTATTACACAGGGAAAGGAGTTATTATACACCATACTCTAAGTGTATCAAACAGCACAATAATTATAATCCACCTGAACGGCGAAGGATGGTTCTTTATGGCAATTAGATACTTAATACAACACTCACATTAATATACATGTATTATAATAGACAAAACATAGATTCAATGTATGTTAAAACATGATTGCTTAACATAGGGTTTGCCATTTTGTATTGTTTTCGTTTGTTTTTTTCATTTGCATCAGTTTCAGTTAAGGGAAAATGCACTCACATCGTTGTTCTAGTTTACAATAATAAATAATTACAAATTAAATTTTGATCATCAGAGCCATGAGTTTCTAGCCTCTAGAAACACGAAAGAAAATCAGTTTTACGTAATATGTGTATAACACTTAAACAACTTAAAAAAAATCTTACGACTTTTCTAATAAGGATACCGTGTACAATTTTTGTGATTAGTTAATTTTTAAAGAATACCGTTTAATTTTAATGTTTATAACCATTTTATGCTTGTATCTTTACGGCCGTTTAGGGTTGTGTTAATTTACTTTGGGAAATAATATTGCTTAAGTATGTTGCATCTTCCAGTGCGCCTAACTAATCACTAATAAGTATTTAGGTTACAGCGGTTTAAAATGAAGGAAACGTGGGTTCCAAGATTACGACTATACAAACCCAACAAATTTATAAGAGAATCAGGCCTGGCGAAGTCGACAAACAAATATCAAAATCTTCTGGACAAAATATGACGACCTCATCGATGAACTATGATACAAGACATATAACTTGAAAATAGGAATTATTGTTATCTTTAAAAACAGATTCGTCCAGCTTTAAGAAAATTTCAATCGCATCATTAATCGTAAATATTAGGAAACATCAACCTAACAACTTTTTATTCAAAGTACTAAGCTTTTCCGGACTAAATACAAGGAGCATAGTTTTGTCAAGCGCAAGGTTCAGTAACCAAGTATTCGTGCTTTTAGCTTTAAATATTGCTTCTAGTTTACTCATAGTTAAATTATGGTACCCACTAAAATAAGGCAGGCTCTTTAAAGTTTTGCAAGTTTCATTAAACACACAAACTAGCTGGTTTATTACAATTTTTACGTTTTTCACCTTCTTATAGTATGCTCTTGCGCAAAAAATTGTTCCAAAAAATAAAATTTCTCCGAGGGAAATTCTCGCCGTTGGCAAAAGAGCTTGGTTCACAGTCTTGGTTTCATATATATACAAAGTTTTAAGTAAATTAAAAAACAAATGGATTATCCAGTAATTAGTCAGATAAAGAAAAATAAGTATGTGACATAAAAATTTCGGTAATTGACAACTCGCTGAAAATATTTGAAAAACATTGTTTTTATGTAGTCATATTGAGTCCCAGCCTCAATTCATTCACGGACGAGTTTGTTTAATTAAATTTCATTTACATTCTTGATTCGTATCCTAGAATCATCACATTTCTTCAGTTACCTATCAAAACAATTTACAACTTTTATTAAATCACAACAAAAATTTACGCGACATTTTACGTTGTGACGATTACGTGACATTATATGGCACTAATAAGAGATAAGGAGATGTAACTAACATATTTTCTTTTCGCATTGAATCGCAGTACAATGTGAGATCAGTTACGTAGCTAAATATAATCCCGTTGAGAGTAACAAAAAAGCAGCAAGCAAACATTCCTTGAATTGCGAGTTTTTAGAAATTTCACCACTCCTCCTGAATAACAGCTAGAATCAAGGCTTTAGTAATTCAAGTAGACAAAATCAATACAGTTAGTTAACGAGCTGTAGCTGAAAAGAAAACACTTTTACAAGCTCCACCTGTGTTTGGATAAAATGAACAATGAAACAGCACTTAGAGGTCGTCGTTCTGGCTTGATACACCGTGTACGTTCTTTGAAATCCACATAAGAGAGGATTCCATTATCAAGAGGATGGTAGTCGGCGTATTCAAAGCAGGTCTTTCAAATGTTGCACTCTTGTTGTGAGAGTTAACTGAGCACAAGACTAGAGGCTATTCTTGCTTGAAAAACACCACACTTTGATGGGATAAGTCGGGATAAGCTTGATGCTGTAGAAAATGTCATCGGCGTCAGCAATGCGTTGCAACATTAACTCGATCAGAAAATATTTCAAAATTTCTTCAACACGAATATCTAGATGAAAAACACTGCCCATCGCAACGATTACGCTTCTCCACTGTTCGAGAACTCTTCTCCAGTATCCGATTATTATATCGATTTTTAGAAACGATTTCTAAACCACTAGGAAAATTATTATTTCATATTGCATACAAGTCACTTCGCTCGAAAGTAACCTTTCAGTAACGTAATACAAGTAGATCATAACATATCAACATTTTTAGGAAACTGTTTCGAAACACTTTGGAACTTCGTGTTTTATATCTCTGTACAAATCACTTGACGGAATCATCCTGGCTATACAAAACTGTACAAAATTCCCTCAGAATATCCTTTGCATCAAGAGACTGGTACACACCACCTGACTCAGGACGTAAGCCCTGCGCCTCCAGCCTGAGCGCGCTTCGTAGCATGGGGAGTCCCGAGTTGGTCGTCCATCTTGTCTTTCACCTCGTTACGTCTCCTCGACCTTGGACCACGGCCGCCTTCTGGCTTCCTGTCTGATGACCGGACGTAGGCTGGGGTGGACTGGGACTGTCCGCGGGACAAGTGAAAGGTGTCGAGTTGAAGCGCACGATGTCCGTGAGAGGAACACGCCGGCCACCTCGCAACACTGAAACATGAGGCCAGTGTTAGGATGGTTGTGTGTGACCTTGAGCACTCGCCGCCCTTTCTTGGCTTCCTGTCTGATGACGGACTCGTAGGCTGGCGGTGGACTGGGACTGTCCGCGACAATGTTGAAGGTGTCGAGTGAAGCGCACGAGTCCGTGGAGAGGAAAAGACACGCCGGCACCTCGTAACACTGAAACATGAAGGCCAGGTTAGGGTGTTGATTGTGTGACCTTGAGCACCGCCGCCTTCTTGGCTTCCTGTCTGATGACGGACTCGTAGGTGGCGGTGTGACTGGGGCGCCGCGACATCGTGAAAGGTTGTCGAGTGAGGCCGCACGAGTCCGTGGAGAGGGAACCGCCGCCACTCGTAACACGAAACATGCAAGGCCAGTGTTAGGATGGTTGTGTGTGACCTTGAGCACGCCGCCTCTTGGCTTCCTTTGATGACGGACTCGTAGGCTGGCGGTGGACTGGGTACTGCCGGACAAGTGAATGGTGTCGAAGTGGAAGCGCCACGAGTCCGGGGAGAGGAACACGCCGGCCACCTCGTAACACGAAACATGAGGGCCCGTGTTAGGATGTTGTGTGTGGACCTTGAGCACCGCCGCCCTTCTTGGCCTTCCTGTCTGATGACGGACTCGTAGGCTGCGGTGGGACTGGGGGACTGTCGACAAGTGAGGGGTCGAGTTGAAGCGCACGAGTCCGTGGAGAGGAAACACGCCGGCCAACCTGGTAACACGGAAACATTAGCGAGTGTTAGGATGGTTGTGTGTGACCTTGAGACCGGCCGCCTTCTTGGCTCCTGTACTGATGACCGGACTCGTAGGCTGGCGGTTGGACTGTGACTGTCCGGACATTCAAGTGAAGGTGCGAGTGGAAGCGCACCCCCCTCCCGAGTCAGGGGATGGAGAGGAACACGCCGGCCACCTGGTAACACTGAAACATGAAGGCCAGTTGTTAGGATGGTTGTGTGTGACCTTGAGCACGCCGCCTTCTTGGCTTCCTGTCTGATGACGGACTCGTAGGCTGGCGGTGGACTGGGACTGTCCGGACCAAGTGAAGTGTCGAGGAAGCGCACGAGTCGTGGAGAGGAACACGGCCACCTTCGTAACACTGGAAACATGAAGGCCAGGTAGGCTGGTGGTCGTGTGACCTTGAGCACCGCCGCCTTCTTGGCTTCCTGTCTGATGACGACTCGTAGGATGCGGGTGGACTGGGGACTGTCCGGACAAGTGAAAGGTGTTCGATGAAGCGCAAAAAACCCGAGTCCGTGGAGAGGACACGCGGCCACCTGGTAACACTGAAAAATGAAGGACAGTGTTAGGATGGTTGTGTGTGACCTTGAGCACCGCCGCCTTCTTGGCTTCCTGTTGATGACGGATCGTAGGCTGGCACCGGTGTGACTGGGACTGTCGGAACAAGAGAAGGTGTCGAGTGAAGCGCACGAGTCCGTGGAGAGGAACAACCGCCGGCCACTGTAACACTGAAACATGAAAGGCCCGTGTTAGGTGTAAGGGGGTGGAGCATGACTTCTGGAGAACGCGAGCTAGTAGCAGAAATTACAAAAGCACACTTCCAACAAACAACATTATACACGGAGTAAAAATATTTACCAAACGACTTTATCTAAGCTTTGTTTCGGCTAAAACACATGAAATTACATGAATAACTTGCAAAACATTGAGGTGATTTAGAAATAGTCATATTTGTCTAAAAATTCGTTTCAAAGAACTTTATTGTGTTTTAGCCAAACAATGTACTAAATAATTCGTCTAGGACCACAATAGGTCAGCTACTAGAAATTCATTTGTCTAAGCCCGCCATCAGGAAAATTGTTTGTCACTGTAGGGGAGAACATTTCTACTGGAATACACAAACAAGTTTTTTAAGAAAACCACCGTTGGAATACACATGAATATGTTTGTAATTTAAAAATAACTTGAAAACGTTTTTGCTAAAACACACCAAACATTGTCTAGTTTCACTGACATGGTCATGTTGAATCTCGTCTAGTCGGTCTTGTGGTTTACTTTCTTTGAGGTTGGATGTGTGTGCGCTGCTTTGTGCCTCTGCTTGATAAGCGTTGTGTGTGTGTTTTCGTCTGGTGGAGGGTATAATAGTATTCTATGGTTCGGTTTCTGCCATTTCTCCGTTCAACGATCGGCCACCGTTCGCGTTCGACACATTAATCAGGGCATTACGTGAAGTGTTCTCTCGACAACCCACACGCGGCGTCTGAAGTGAGTAAGTGAACGGATTATACAGCCTTCATCTGTATATAGAGCCGGACATGAATACCATTTTACAGGTTAGAAGCACTGAGCTCTGGGATAATCTAAGTGGAGATCTTATGCATACCTTCCGTCCGCCATTTCTTACGTCCTAATCAGCGGCAGATTCAAAAGAAATAAACATATAGATTCGTTCACCTGTCTCACTTGACTGTGTTTATCAGTTTATTTAGTGTAACACTGCCCCAGTAAACACTATGCCTAGGCATCCTGAGTGACCTTGTAATAAGACCACGTAATGTAGTCTACGAGTCACATAACCTCAAAATAAGCTAGCCACAAACCGCCATCTTGACGTTAAGATTTACATCTAAACTGCGGTGCAATCGCCAAATAATCTAGGGACGTCGATAATAGGCCCATCGGGTTAGGCCTTGTAGGACCCATCGCTTATTAGGCCCAGTAGGCTTCAAAGTTACAGTATAGCATGCGCCCTCCACTGTGGTTAGTAGTTGACATCTTCCGGATCGCACTCCAGGCTACGGAGATAGACCTACACTGAGAATTTATTTTACCTAATAATATTGCTGAATAAAGGAATTATTAAGCAAAATTAGCCAAACATTCATTTTGTGCTATTGAGGACAAACTCGTTAACTGCATAACATTTTGTGTCAAGATTATACTTCTCATGTAGGCGTATTCGATAATGCAAATTATGAAGAACCGTTAAGACAAGTTGAATGTATTATGTAGGATCAGTTGAACTGTATATGTAGATCAGGCAAAACTGTACATGTAGACCAGCTAAAACTCTGTTGTAGATCAGCTGAAACTATTAATGTAAATCAGCTGAACTATTCATGTAAATCAGCTGAACTATGTATGTAGATCAGCTGTGAACTATTAATGTAAATCAGCTGCAACTAGGTAGTAGATCAATTAAGTACTCTGCTACTGAGAAGAACTAGTGTTACTACATTGAATAAATGATTTCAAAGTTTGAAGAATTACCTTCCTACATAGCATAAATATTATTCAGGCGATCAGCATTATTGTTGTAAGTTGTTCAATTAATACTATTTCAAAACTACAGCTACATTCATCTTTTTAAATTAGCAATATAAATATGTGTCTCAATAGCACAGAAAGATGGTAGATTTAGCTTAATAATTCCTTTAGTTCAGCAATATTATGGTAAAAAATTTTCTCAGTGTACATTGATTTACTTGCTAAATACAATACATTACAATAGTTTTATTTACATTGTTTAATACACTGTAAATTGCCTTGACCCTTGTCGTTCATAGGTATGTGGAAAATTATTAAATAAAACATAATGAGCGCAATACAAAATTAAACAATTATAACTTGATTACATTATTGTTATAAACAAAAACAAAATGAGCCACTGTGCAAGTAGAGGACCCTGAGCTTTTTTGTTCCACACAGGTTTCACTCACTCTGTTAATTTTAATTTCCCTCCAAAGAATTGTTGTATTGAGTTATATGTTTTATACAAAACTTTTGTTTTAATTGAAATGCGGAACGCTGATGGAAGTGTATTAAACATTATAAAATTATTAATTGTACATTGAATTATTCTGAGTTAGTTTGCTCTTGATTGTTGCGTAAGATTTTGTCTTCGAAGTGTGATATGATCATCGAATTTCATTATTTAGAATTATGTGCAGGTTTAATGACACAAGTAGTCTCTTTAGGATGAATTGATCGGAACAATAATAGCTCGGCAGTGGTCTAAAAACATTATTAAAAGAATTTGCCTATGATAGTTAAACTCTGTATGGCAATAAGTCCTAAGATAAGATCATATCGATAATTTGAGTTATTATTTTTTTAGTGTATAACCTCCATACATTGTATACAGACATCACAACTATGTGAACTGTACTAATTGTTAAATAGGGTTGCCCAACTTTCAAAATGGAATTCCGGACAATGGACTCGTGGGGAAACTTGGGGGGGGGGGGGGGGGGAGAATGAGGGCGATATATTTTCGGGGTGTAACAAATAAGATTGGGTTCTAGAATGCCTGTTTTTTATGTTCAATTTGTGGATTTAATCTATAGTGTTTATGTTTGAGGTAATAAAATTGGGAAAAAAAAATGTCATTTATAATTTGAATATTACGAATTGAACAAGCAATAAGGACGCACATTACTACGTCCGACGAGTGAATGGGGAGTTGGGGAAGTGACAATCGCTTCACCACTTACGGCGCAAAACGCATCTCCAAGTTATGACGTGGAAAAAAGTTTTTAATCGGAGTATATTAAACTGTATGGAAGTGGAAGTGGGACATTTTTGCCAATTCAGGGACGTCATTAAGACGAAATACGATACAATTCACAAAAACTAGTATAAAATTTTCAAACCAGTTTGAGTCAGTTATTCCTAGAGGAGCATTGTGTAGTTCAAGTTAGAAAGAAGAGATAATGAAGATGATATTGAGATAATAAGCATTTATCTGTCCTGAATAGGGAAATTTCCGCCATCAGGAACCAAGGTCTCTAAATCAGGACGGTTGGCAACTACTTGTTAAAATATACTTATGTTAGTGCATAGTGTCATGAGCGTCATAGTGTCGTGGCAAGCATGGGCTGAAGGTGTTAATCACAAAGTTCTCTTTTGCCGATGTGTCGACCAAGCATATAACTAACCCACTATCATTTCACAATAATCAACAATTAGGTGACGTCACACGCATGCGCAGTGTTTTTTGTGGGTACCCAACCAATTACACAACTTCGATATGTAATGTAGTGCGAGAGATTGTGCTACACCGCAGTCCCTGCAAGAAGTGAATGGTATCTTCCGGTTGAATACCTAGGATTAACCACTCAGGAGGTTTGTGCAAGGAGGAGGGCTGGTGGGGATGATGGCCGTTGTGTGGGGAATCAATGGCGCAACTCAGGAATTATAACTTCGGGAACATGGTTGCGTTCTGGGACCGATATTATGTCAAATCTGATTTCTACTTTCTGAGCCACTTCCATTTCGTATCTATAATGTTTATGAGAGGTGATATGGTGAGTATAAAGAACTTCCCCGCAAACCTACTCCCGCATCACGTAAAGTTATAGACGAGTGATGGTTCGATGCTGGAGGGGACACACATGTGTTTTTGATTGTGGTTTTAGGGAAGGTAACCGATAAACATAAAGTAACCCGCAAGCAACCCACAATATTAACTGGAGTAACATTATCAAAAGATCATTCAGATAAATTATTAGAAATGCTGGCAATGTAGGTTAGTTCAATGTTTCAAGAGGCCTCATCACCGTTGTAGAAATGTATAATGAGTGCATAAAGATATATAGGACGCCAGATAGGGCCAAAAATACGACACTGAAAATTATGATCTTCAAATTCTGCATCAAACTAAGGAGGATGTGAAATACAAAGACAAAGAAGTAATTGTGTGCATTGTGCGTTGAAAACTGTTCAAAAAAGTATTCGTAAAAAAGGATAATGGAGATATCGGTGTTGTGAGATGATGATGATTATAGCCCTGCTAGTCAAAAAGGCATTAAACACTCTAAACTACTCTGGTACGTCAGTAGTCGGGACGAGTCATAAAGACAAAAAATTTTAAATCAGTAGCAGTATAAAACCAGTTACAACTTGCTACTTCGACTATCATACTATAATGTAGACGGCCATGAAGTTGGCGAATCGATTACCACACATTCAACGATTGATGGAGACAGATACTCTTCGTAAGGGAGAAGGAAAACGGTTACACTTCACAATTGATTGTAAAGTTTTGGCTCAACAGTATGAAGAATCCCGATAACGCGGGGATAACACTACAATGCGTTGTAACTATTTTCCGAACCTGTTTTCTGGTCTCATCTTGCCGCCAAGGTTTCGCCACCCGAATTGCTATTTTGGGAACTACGTTTGTTAAGCATAGATTAGATTAACGGCCTTAATGCACGAACTTTTACAGTGAAAACAATAGTTGCAAAATTAATGTTGACAAGCTTTGAAGGATGCAGTAACTGAGAGCGAATTTATGGACAAGAGTGCGAAAATATTGAATGGTACATAAGCTTTGCTTTTATTTTATTCTCAATGCTTTTATTGTGTAGAGTTTGCTGTTTTTTACAATTATTTTTGTTATTACTCGTTTCCACAAGTTCAAAACATTGACCATAGTTTTTGACTATGTATTATATTATTAAGACACAAACAATTACCACCAATCACTGCAAAGTTAAAGATTTATACCTTTTATTTTTTTTTTACGTGTAGGTATACCAAAAACTCGATACTTAGATTAGCCTTATAAAATCAAGGTTAAAACACAACATATCATTGAGTATAGGTTCATACTCAATGATATATATCGTTCAGGTAAAACATTATAGTCAACATGAGCTGAACGAACTTGCTGCGTATGCGCACTAAGGTGAAGTGCTAATATAGAAAGTTCGCTCAAAGATAAACCACAACCACCTAAGACTACAACTAAAAGCCAAAGCAGTTATAGGTAGGAATGCCACCCGCATGCGACTAAACAGGAAATGCTATGTTTAGTTGAAAAGTGCGGACAATTTCACGAATTGGTCCTAACTCAGCGAGTAATATACCGACAGGACCTGGCCTCTTACGACATCCTATTGCACTCTCTGTAAAGTAGAACTAAACCTCTGGTTTTGGCTGGGGTAGTTATGGAGATATATCCTGGGATATTGTCTATGAAGCACTCTTAGCTGGGGTGGCGATATGGACATTTGAAGTTATATTGGTTCTATATCAAGACGTGAATCAGCAAAAGTGGTCAGCATTTTATTTTAGTAGTATAACTTTGCTGAGTTTAATTATCCAAATTTGATAGGGCTTCGCGTAATCCCCTCCACACACAATATGAGCTCCATGTGTTGCAAATTGCAATATCTTTAATATTATATTGAGAAAAATATATTTTCAATATAAATACCTAGTTCACATTAGATGTTTCTGTTTTATTAGTATTCACTAGACATTCAGGGGACCGAGTGCCGTGGCGTATGCTATCACCACATATAACAGTCACAGTCAAGTTTCCATAATAATAATTATGAAAATGAAAGAAATACAAAAAATCAAAGGTGTATAAAGTTGTTTATTTATTTCAACGGTTTTCACAAATCAAAAACAACAACAACATCTACAGACCCAAAAAGAGTGTTCATCAGCGGAAGCCATTTTGTAAATAGTTAAATTGAAAATAAGAGCTAACTTTAAATGAGTAGGCGTATCCAATGTAGGTTATGTGTGAATTATCTTTGTTTTACTTCATAACAAACGTTGGCTTGAAATGCAAGGTGGACTAATAGAAAATTAATTACACCAGGCCTATTTTTTCCACTCAGAAGGAAAATAAGTATACACACTAACACGACTTGAATTCCTCTCCATAGAGAAATAATGTTCTAGTTTTATACAGTGTCGAACAAGACAAATCATTGTGTCACTGATACACGACCAAGAGTATAACACGGCACTTGTCTTATTCAAAGATGAAGACATAGATCTTATTTAAAATTATTTTAAGACATCAATTTATTCCATTACCAAAACAAGACAGTTAAAAAAACGATCTAATTAAAAATGGGTTGAGTGATGAAATAAACCAGAATAAGTAATTTCGTTCTAAGTTTTACATTCTTTATTAGCTCATAAAAGTGGACACAGAACCGCATTTTATGATTAGAGGCGACTAGGATTGTTATAGTATAGGCCAGGGCAATTACCTTGTCAGACTGAGGCCCACTCTTTGTGAATAGTTGAGCGTGTTTGTTTGATATATTCACCAGCTCCCGGTAACTAGCTTAGGTAAACTTGGGAACTTTATATTTCGAAGCTAGCCAATATTGATTTTATCGCTACACATACAGAAAACGAATCCACTACTAAGTGGTAGGATTTACTGTTTGGAGAAGCCGAGTTGTTTGAAATAGGAAGTAGAAAGGATCCGTCGAACACAATTCCCTGAGCAGACAGAAGGATATTTCATGTCCTGATTATACATTCAGTGAAACATTGACTTAGTGTACCTATATCTCACATGTAAACCAACTTTACCTTAAAGCTGCATATGTTGTCAATTGATTGCATTGATTTTTTTTGGGATGTTTGGCTGGTGTTGTTTTATTGCGTGTACATCTCTGTTCACTTTTATTGTTTTTTTCTTTTTTTTGCTTTATGGTGTAGAAATTGGATTTTCTTGTGATGATGTTGTTGGTGAAGATATTGTTGTCTTTGATATAGATGTGTTGGTCGGTTTGGATGGTTTTTGTAAATAGTGTTTCTGATGTGTTTGTTGTTGTTAATGTCTCAATTTGTTATTCTCTTTTTGGAGTGTGGAATTAACATTGAATTTGTTGTGTTGTGCTATTTTGAATTTTGGGATTATGGTTTTTTTTTAGTTGATTGGCTGTATGTGATGGAGGTTTTGTTGATTTCTTATCTGTGTGATTTTTATGGTAGCATTGTATTTATTTCATGTAGTCAATGGTCGTTTACGGAGTACAGTAATAAAAGCACAAAATGCATTATGAAAAAAAAAAACAAAGCCAGGACTGTTTGATAGTGTTTGTTATTGATATTCGTCTCTTTTTTTTATACCACGATTTATTCCAGAGAATGAATGCTTATTTGACGAGGATACTTCATACAAAAAGTCCATGCTTTAGGAGAAACTATCAATCCCTCGGTTGCATTTCCAAACGTTGTATACCAACAACCAGTCAATATGATATGATATAAATATAAATAAATAAAATATTTAAATTACTGGTAGCTCGTTTTTTTTTATCACAGTAACTGTTTTATAAACATTATAAAATCAGTGACAAAAAAGAGAATGTTCTAGTTTTTCTTACACAAAAATGTGGTTTATAGGGTAGGCATTATACGTTCCTGTAACAAAACATATACGTCCCAGATTTTCTAAAACTCAAAATGTGTTTATTACGAGGAAAAAAGTATATAATGGCTACTGCTGCATTCGTTAAAATATATATCTATAAAACAATACAGTTTTATATGACCGCAATAGGGACACCCCACACATGTATAAATTGCATAAAGTTTGAAATGTTGTAAAGACAGAACTCGATGGAAATGCTAACATCGAAATGTATTTCATTGGATAATCGTCCATTAAACTTCCCCAAGCGTTAAATTCCACTATCTCTCCTATGCAATCCTCTATTCCCCACCTCCACCATGCAATAAACACTAGGAAGAGCAACAATTTCTCTAAAATAGATTACTAATCAAAATGCAGAATCTAGATCATACAATACGTAATCGCTTCTCCATAGCCAGACGTGCTGTGCCAAATTGGCCGCTGCTTGAGCCATTGAGACACGAAAGGTCAAGCCTAAGTCGTGGGGATCCCTTCGCCGTGTGTAAGTGTATTAGTATAGCTAGTGCAGAGTGATGGGATCGCAACACCGATTTCCTATTCCTTCAGGCGGGACGTCTAGAGCAGATGGAAGCCACGATGACCTAACTTAATTGCAAGCAAACCTAGTCTTGGGTGTTACGATTACTGCTCCGTACATGGTGTAATTTTATGTCCAATCTGGAAACTTGCCGTTAGGCGCGTTTGTTGTAGATGGGCACTGTGGCTCGATTATGTAAATTTAGTACAAGTGAGCCACACCGATAAAAAACTCAACACCTTTCAGACATTGTCACATCGTCTGAACTATTGTATTGTATGTATTTATAGTATTTTACCTGGTTTTCGAACCACAAAATGTAGTATGGGACTGTGCCTCAGACTAGAAGTTGGTCACAAAAAGAGCACAGTTCAAGCAACAAACATTTTGACTGTCAATCTTATAATATAAGCAGTCTATTACGTTTTAATAAAATAATATTAGCAACAACAAATATCATAAAACAAAATTAATTAGAAATGAAAAAAAGCTATGACAGCTGTTAATATTTATTTAAGGCATACTATAAACAAGTTGCTGAGAAAACACTGCGTTTTTTTTTATGAAGATTGACGTTTAGTCTTCAAAACTGCAGTGATGTTAAGTTAATTGAATGACAATTTGCCCATGGATGACTATTATTTTTGTTATCTGTGTTTTTGTTTATGTAAGGTGAGGTTGGAGCTAGTGGGTTAAAGAAGCGGAATGAGTTCATTAGTTCAATTGTGCATACTTAGGTTCGAATGCTCCAAATAATTGGATATGAGTTCTCATTGCGGATCGAAATTCAGTCGGGTTAAAAACCAATCGTTACAAATAGGAATAAGAATATCCAAAAATCACCATAATATTATATGTATTGTTTTTGTCGTTAAAATAAATTGATTCTTATTAAACATTCCGGTGTGTTCAAGGAGAAATTCTTTTCTTAATTCTGTTTGATTGTTTTCATATAGACTGTCCTGAACCTACTTATAAAGTTTAACTTTTCAAAACACCATGAAATTTTAAATTATATATTTTTTTAATGTTTAAAATTTCTAATGACTTACAATACAACGCAATCAGGTTTGCTGGGTTTCTTATGAACGTCCATTATGAATCCCAATACAAAATATAAATCTGACCTGCCAACAAAACATACTGTTAATGAAATGGCTATGTTGATTTGTTGTGAGGCCAACAATGTGCTAAACCCATTGTTAATTATTCGCGAGATCGGGTTCAGTGAGACAACTTTACAATAACGTTAAACAACGTGGGTGAAGTGAGTATCCTAAATAGTGAGAGAAGATACCTTTTACAACTTTGGAGATATTTCATTTTAATGTTATTGGTGGAGGGCCGGGTCTGATCCTTGATTCTCTATTAACCGTTCTACAACGTGGAGGTATCTCGTATCTAATTGTTGTTGGAGGAGGTGCCGGGGTCCTGATTCTCCATACCGTTCTAAACGTTGGAGTTATCTTCGTCTTAATGTTGTTCGTGGCGGTGCCGGGTCCTCTTCTCTATTACCGTTTTACAACGGGGAGGTATCTCGTTTTTTTTAATGTGTTGGTGGGGTGACGGGTCCTGATTCTCTATTACCGTTTACAACGTTGGAGCTATCTCGGTATAAATGTTGTTGGTGGAGGTTGCAGGGTCTGATTCTCATTACCGTTCTACAACGTTGGAGGTAATCTCGTATTAATGTTGTTGTGGAGGTGCCGGGTCCTGATTCTCATTACCGTTCTTACAACGTTTGAATGTAATCTCGTATTAATGTTGTTGGTAGAGGTTGCCGGGTCCTGATTCTCTATTACCGTTTCTACAACGTTGGAGGTATCTCGTATTTATGTTGTTGGTGGAGGTGCCGGGTCCTGATTCTCTATTACCGTTTACAAACGTTGGAGATATCTCGTATTAATGTTGTTGGTGGACGGCGCCGGGTCTGATTCTCTATTACCGTTCTAACAACGGTGGAGGTATCTCGTTTTAATGTTGTTGGTGGAGCGGTACAGGTCCTGATTCCTCTAGTACGTTTCTACAAACGTTGGAGTAATCTCGTATTAATGTGTTGCTGGAGGTGGCCGCGGTCCTGATTCTCTATTACAGTTCTACAACGCTGGACTGATATCTTCTTAATGTTGTGGTGGATGGTGCCGGGTCCTGATTCTCTATTACCGTTCCTACAACGTTGGAGATATCTCGTATTAATGTTGTTGGTGGAGGTGCAGGGTCCTGATTCTCTATTACCGTTCTAAATCCGTTGGAGGTATCTCGTATTAATGTTGTTGGGGAGGTGCCGGTCCGATTCTCTATTACCGTTCTACAACGTTGGGGTATCTCGTATAATGTTGTGGTGGAGGTACCGGGTCCTGATTCTCTTATTACCGTTCTACAACGTTGGAGCATCTCGTCTTAATGTTGTTGGTGGAGAGTGCGGGTCATGATTCTCTATTGTCCTCCATGTCCTAAGGGCAATGTTACATAACAACGCATGTATCGAAGGTCCAATGCTCGAATTATATTGTGAGACGAGAAATACACAATAGACAGACGAGAAAGAGCAAGCATACGGGGGAGCCTCGCCCCTAAAAACAATGTATGCAGTAGCTGAACGTGTGTGCATGCCAAGTGGACATGGACAAGGACAAAGACCAGTGTTGTGACATCTTAGATAATTTACCGAGATAAAATATATTATTTTATCTTATCCAGAGAAGATTTGTTTGTTTATAGTTTTCTATTATCTAGATAGAATACAGTTGATGTCTTTAATCGTTTGAAGCTTTAAAAAAATACATTTTAATAAAATAATAACAACGTCGAAATTAGAATTAATAAGAACTTCAACAGTTACACAGGATTTTGTTGGTTATAAAAATTATGTTTGTTACCTGTACTTCGTAATACATTTTAAATCTTGAAAATGCTAAGCGTAGACGATTTCTGATAGCGTGGAACCTAGCTATCCCATTCCTTATCTAGGCGCATTTCCCTTGCCCATGAGTATCATATAAATGAGAAACAAGGCCTAACATTATATTATCACAAGCCACTTAAAAAAAAACTTTCTGTATAGCCCTTTGATGCACGTGTATTTGGTATGAGCGTAGCGAAGCGAAGCGAAGATTCCATTTCACTCCACTGGAGAAAAAAATCCGGAATGTTTTTTTTTTGTTTTTTTTCTGTTTGTATTTTTGTGTGTTAGTTAACACGATTCCGGCTAAACCGATACTCCAATTACGATGAAATTTTATGGAGGCCTTCGAATCTCGAACTAGAACTGCCACGTTTTTGAGTGCAATCAGAAAATTATTTCTCATTTAAAATCGCAAGTTTACGATTTTTCAATTTAATAAAAATTCTTGAAGCTTATAACACCTTCCTGCTATATCCGATTTAAAATTATTTTTTCACAGAACCTTAATTTTATTGAATTTAGGTATTATTGTGAAATTTGAGCGCAATCAAAAAACACTGTTTCTCAGGAAAATCGAAATTTTACGTTTTTTTTATTTTTAAAACAATTCTTTGACTATACACTACATGCTTTATTCCCTATTTAATGATTTGTCACAGAACCTTTAATTTTATGAATTTATATATTCGTGTAAAGTTTGTTGCGCAATCGAATAATTATTTCTTATGAAATTTCAATATTATGATTTTTCCATTTTTTTTAAATTACGATTAATTAAAAAATTACAAATTAAGTTAATTTTTTATTTAATTTATTAAAAAAAATCTTCACACCTTACCCCACAGCAACACACGTTTCAAAACCGTTACTTTTTATGTTACAAGTTCCCAGAATGTTAGTTCAAATTATAACATCTATACAACGTACCGAAAAAAGTTATGTTTGTAACAATATCTTTGGTCTCAAAAACATTCTCACAACGATGTTGCAAACATTAAGTAACTAAACATTTCGGTGGATACAAAAACAAAACCAATATTGAAACTTTACTTAGTAACATTTTATGGACGTTGCTACAATGTCGTGCCAATTTTCCGTAAATGTCTTGGAAAAACTGTGGAAACATTAGAAACGGGTCATTTCACCTTTCTGGGAAACGTTCATAAAATAAACCTCATACATTTGAAATCCTCAACGGTTTTTTGCGGTGGGGGGTAGGCTTGTCCTTTCTTGTCTGTGCTCTGCTCATTCGACCAAACAGTCGTCGGGAGAGAAAGACGCGTGTACATGTGGCTGTAGTGTTTAACGTGATGGCGCGCGGCGGCAAAGGGCGGAGACGGAAGAGACGGAATGACTTTAAAAAAAGGTTGTGAAACGGGTCGTTTCGACGCGGCGCGTCGTTACATTACTCAGTGTGTGAGTTTGGACGTTTCGAAACCACTGTGGGTTCCATCTTCATCGGACTGATTGCTGAAAGTGCGTTTGTTCGTTCGCCTCTCTCCATCTTGATCGTTGTTTAAATGCTTTGACCCAATGACTGAAGGATTTAATACCGCTGAGTGAGTGATGAATTTTGTCAAGTTCACTCGTGGATTACCTATATACCTAATCTTAGAGGAACAGGCACATTAATTACACATAAACGGTGGAAAACTCCATTATATAAATACTATACACTGAGGAAACATTCCGACGCCATCCACACTGAGATCAGTCTACTTTGCACTTACCCAATCAATTATACAGTATGGAATAATAGGCTGGGGAGGAGCTAGCATCACCCACATGGACCTCTCAATGTGGTTCAAAAATGTATCCTTAAAGTAATGTTAAATAAACACTTCCCTATACCGTTCTAACCTCATTTTTACCGATTCCAACATACTAACGATAAGAAAATTGTACATAAAAAACTCCCTAACACATCCATAAAAACTATTAAATCATATAAATTCGGTAATCACAGAGTTACGATAGAGATAAAGTGAATAAGAAACTAAAGTACAAGAGTAAATAAAGGGATCACCCCAAAAGCATTTCATGTACTTGGGGCCCAAAAATATTTAACCTTTTACAGCAGACTGAGGAGATAATGTAAGCCAAAACAAATTTCCCGACAAGTAACACTTTGGCTAAAAGGAACGCTCGAACACGAATATTGAAGATATAAAAAATTTAAGACACTTAGACACACCCTCTGTTAGTAGCAATGTTTTAGCTCTTGGATTTGGAGCATTGTATCCTCCTTTTTGGTTCTAGTGTAGTTAGTTTAGATTAAGGTACCTAGTTTAGTTTAGATTTATATTCATTATATTTACTGACCTTTGTAGTAGAGCTTAGGCAAGTTTTCACTAGTATTACATTCGCTATCGCAATAAGCATACATACACACATGATGTAATTTATTTTCCGTCCTAGCCTATTATTATTAGTTGCTTAAATTAGTAGACTCATGAAATCAAGAAATGGATGCATCATTAATAATTATCTTTGTCAAATTTTACTGCTATAAACAGTATAATGTATATTAACCTTAGTCCACGTAAAATAAAAAACAAAAAAAAAAAAAAAAAAAAAAAAAAACCAAAAAAAAAAAAAAAAAAAAAAAAAAAAAAAAAAAAAAAAAAAAAAAACAAAAAAAAAAAAACAAAAAAAAAAAAACAAAAAAAAAAAAAAAAAAAAAAAAAAAAAAAAAAAAAAAAAAAAAAAAAACAAAAAAAAACAAAAAAAAAAAAAAAATACAACCCCCCCCTCCTCCCCAAAAAGGATGCTCCATTACAAACACAATGTTGCCTTAGGCATATGTGGTGGAGAAATCTCTGAAAATACTATATCTTTAGTATCTGTTCATAATGTATTAATGTGGAATTGAATAAATGAATTGAATTGAATTATACTATATCGATCTATCCTATATCTTGCAGTGATTCGTTTTTACCAGCCACGCTCGCGCGTTTGTATCAGCCTTAAATTGATATGGCCCATGCCTGTTAGGCTATTAGTATAGGCAAATAAGTTGGGACGGAAATAATTCTTAGAAGCTGATAATTCTTTTGTTATACGTTCCATAGAGCCCCCCTGTATATCTCAGAAAAAATCCCCAAAAATCCTACGTGGGCAACACACTTACAATTGAAAAAATCGCCGCCATCTTGCAGTTTTAAAAAAAAATGCCAAAAAGGTGATTAGAAAGCTGATTCCTTTTGTAATACGTTCATTGGGCACCCCATGTATATATACAGGAAAAAGCATTAAAAATCCTACTTGGGGGGAACACCCTAATTTTGAAAAATTGCCCGCATCTTGCAGTTTTCAAAAAACGCCATTAACTTAGGAGTGTTAGATTAGTCCTGTAGAGGCTGCAATGGAGGTGACATAACATGCGTTGAACGGAGAGTAAGATGAGATTCCAGTCGCCTGTCCTTTCTGCTCTCACGAAAAAGTATTACATTACCACACTTGGATCGAAGTACTGCAACCACCAATCTAGGCAGTTCGGACTACTTTCTTCAAGTGCTTTCATCGCGCTGCATATGATGGTGATCATATGATTGATTCTGGCGGGGACTATGCAACCCCCAGACCAGAGGGACGTGAGGCTAGGAAAACGGGGGACGGCTTGAGGTACCACTGGAGTGGAGTCCGAGTGACTACCTTGTAAGATATGCTCGATAAATTCTCTCATGCCACGGGATGCACGTCTCATCATACTCTTTAGGACGACAATCAGACCTTCCCTTAGCATCAAGGATGATGAGCACGGACCGACGGACAGCAAACCATCTACAAATCCCAAAGTTTCCCTAAGCCTGAAGGGACCCGTTTCCAGAAGCGCGAATTCAATAAGCTGATGGTTCAATTCAGGAAATAAGGTCAGACTGCGAGACTTGTGAAGGAACAGATGAAAGCAAAAATTGGTTCAGTGCATAGTGGTGTCATATATTTTGAGGGAAAATACGTCAAACTAACCTGAGCACTGGCGTGAACGAGCGACGAGGACGTCTTCAAGCATCCAGGAAGCGACACAAAGCTGCTATTCAACGGATGCCAAGCTGAGACCGGAATTATGAACTGGAGCAAGTTGTTCTAGACAGCTAGGACACAGATGTATATGAAAAGCAGCTTAGTCTCACAACGATCAGAGCAGACCTGCTGATAAAACGAAAGCATTCAAATAATCAACTGCAATGCCCTACTGTCAGCAGAGGTCGCCGATGTCATATACTCTCTACATGTCATCACAGCAGCCAGTGACCACACATCAGGTTTTATGGGCTGGCAAAAAAACACTATTGCAGGAAATTAATTAATGACTCAGAGCAGAGGCCAGAGAGAGGCTCTTGTAAGAGTAGGTGAAAGTGTGGAGCTCAGAGGACAAGTCAGAGCAAATATGAAGGTGCATTTGTTCTCTCAAAGGTCTATGCTGAAAGTGCAGATGCTACCTGAGCGCAAGCAAGAGTTTCCATGTGGACGAAATGAAGAACAAGGAGTACGATTCGACTCCCACCTGACGACGACTGTTGGATCTCCATGTGCAAAGGACGAATACATTGGTGTTGCCAGCTCCATTACGAGCTGCTAGAGCATCCGTCTTCCATTGGCACGGCTGGGAAATTCTAAATGGAAAGTGCCGCACCGTGTGCCACACCATACCCCCCTTGCCCCAGCCAGCTCCCAAAGCTCGTGGTTGTCCAGATGATAGTGGTGAAGATAGTGGCAGCGATGATGACCTTAAACGATAAAACCTTCTTAGAGAAACAAATCCGTTGGAAATTGTCATTGTCTCTCATTCATGTACAATAACCACTCTTATCCACAGCTATTAGAAAATCGCCTAAATTATTGTCCCCTATAAAATGAACATATTTTTCTACTGTCAGGTTATCAAAATTATATAAAGCAGCTTTCATTTGAGCCTTATATGAAAGGTTCTACTACGATTTCCGAGAAACTGGGTATTCCAAGCTGCAAATCGACGGCATCTTGGGATTCAATTTTTAAAAAAAAACTGTTCTATGCCAAACCGACTTCAGAAACGAATTCCTCGACCCTAAAACCATAAAAAACCACATACACGCCCCCCGATACTTAGTTAAACCCTTGCAAAGATAGTGTCAGACGTGGGCAAATGGCAGCCATTTGGATTTTGGGCTCTGGCGGTATGTATGCCCACACTTTCGCGAGAGGCAGGGGGGTAAATGTTGTATAAAATCTTATTAGAGGACAACCGTTGACAAAATGTCATGACTATCAACGGTCACAAAATGTGCGGAAATGGACCCCTAATTTTTTTGAAAACTGCAAGATGGCGGCGTTTTTTTTTTATAATTTAAAAGGGTGTTCACACGTAGGATTTTGGGGATTTTTTTCTAGAGATATACAGGGGGCCCCATGAAACGTATTAAAAAGGAATCAGCTTTAATCACATTTTGGCACTTTTTTTTCTTTTAAACTGCAAGATGGCGGCGGATTTTTCAAAAGTGAAGGGTGTTCCCCAAGGAGATTTTTTGGTGATTTTTCTGGAGATATACAGGGAAGCCCCAATGACCGCTTTACAAAAAGAACCAGCTTTCTAATCAACATTTCTGGCATTTTTGAAAACTGGCAAGATGGCGGCATTTTTTCAAAATTTAAAGGGTGTTGCCCACGTAGGATTTTGGGGATTTTTTGGAGATATACGGGGCCCAAATGAAAGTATTACAAAAGAATCAGCTTTTAAAATTATTCCGTCTCGCGACCGAATTCAGTCGGAATTTGCCTATACTATATAGGCCTTACCATGGCTGAGACTTGAATAAAATGTTAAAATTGTCATAATTTGTGCCAGTGCGTACGTTTCTGATCTAGGCCTAGTTGTTTTGTTGAAAAGGTAATAGGTTGCTGCCACTAGCAAATGATTATGAAACTGTATTATTACTATTGGTTGCACCATATGATCCCATTTCCCAATTACATACCACGAAAATTTAATTTAATTTTAATCGGTGTTCGAAATAATATATACGCCACAATCAGGTAGTATATCTTTAGTCAATTCAGTGAGTACATACTCGCGGGACCGATTAATCTAATTATTCAATTAATTTTTTTTATCGATAATCAATCGATTATCCAATAATCGATTAATCATCGATAAAACCAGATATTTGCAGCAAACATAATTATTACATTATTAAGAAGTGTAAAAGCAACGTGTCTAGTAACGTTTCTCCATGTTACTATTCAAATTGTTACCACAACGATACATGACATGAGTATAAACACGCTTACAATGTTGTTACCTGGTCGTTTACACACATTGTGATACAAGGTTGCATGAAACGTTATGAGCGTTCGTAGCAGCGGGATATTGATATTTAATCAATGTTACAATACTATACAAAACGTTGTGAGGATTATATCGGACATGTTAATAGAAAACTTATATTAATGTTGAGGAACGTTACCGTGCTGTATGTGGGGTAGTAATGATTTTGTCACAGAACAATAGAAAGATGCATAACACATGGCAGCTCAATGCACCATTTACGCTCATCCAACAAGACGCGGCGAGACTTAAGCGTTTCTCTAGTGGAAAACCAAAGGTGCTTACCCTGGTATGTCAACTTACAAGTCTGAAAATATTATAACGATTGTCAAGAAAAACTGTTTGTTGAAAAATATGATTTTAGAAATACCCCAATCTCAATTTCTAATAAGGATTATTTTTTATCAAAGCAGAAATATCAAGATAGTTATTTTTATCTTTTTATTGTTAGTAGAAATTTTAGCACTTTATCTTTTATCACTATCTAGATAACGTTTTGGTGAATTATCTTGTCTAGATAACAATAAATCATCTAGTCACAACACTATACAAGAACTCACACAGAATGGGGAAGAAAACTGGTTTCTTATTTCTAGCTTCCACGATCTTTAATTCACTCCGGGCAAAACGTTCCTCCAATATTTGTTTCGTTAGTACAATAATGTTCGCTTCGTCTGTACCAGCGTTAGTGTCCGATAACTAGGAACGTGCACAGTAAACTTGACCTCAATAAATCTTTATATCGCTTTTTCTTCTCAAGCACATTTATTATAACATGGCCACTCTGGCCGCCTTCAGCTCCTGACTTTGTCAATAATGGGGCCTGTAAGACGGAAAGCGTATGAATAGAGCTTAGTGATATAGTTGGAAGTGTTATTGTGGCGCTTGGAACACGGCCCATCGTAATGGCTCCCCTCTCTACCACAGAAATAATAAACAAACATATACCCTATCTGCATATGTTTGGCCATTAGGACAATCGACGGTCTCTTGACATGACTGTCAGTATAGATTAAGAGGATAATTTACTCGGTGTGTGATAAGATAAAATTTCAAGTCAAAATATTTATGTCAGTCAGTGGTCCATTTTATAAGTAAACACGGGAACTGAAAGATTAGAAAATTCACGTGGCGTGTTTCAAATTCAAGTGGCGAAGCGCCCGTCTATGAATAATAAAACGAAGTTGAAAAATAGTATCAGGGCCTAGATTTTTGACCGGCACAATCATTAATATGCCTATTAAATATAAACCCATAGAGGAAAAAAGACACGTGTTTAGCGTATGTGTGACATACATTGGTTTTTAAATATCAATGTAAGTTGCGAGGAAAATTACTAATGAGATGCAGTAATTACTGAGATGGAGATTGTTTCATTGGACGAGGATCAAAATGCTGAAAGTGGACTATTCAATCGCTAAAGCTAAAAGGCTATTCGGCTCTAAACCACGACCTAAAAATAACGCGCCTAAACACCTTAACTGCACAATAGGGAGTAAAAGTATCATTACATGTTTCAGGCAGAAAGGGTTAACAATGATTGCAGCGATTTCTCGACCACTGAAGTTGAGCAACATCGGGCGTGTGGTCAGGGTTGGTGAGGGGGACGCTCGGACCTGAAACACACGTTATACCGCTGGCTAGAGCAGGGACTAGGGTTCGAAAGCTTTGTGTGACGGCTCTAGTTCTCCTTGACGTCGTCTGCTCGGGGTGGGGGGGCAGTCCGGTGTTAGTGGAGGACCTATATGACTGTCAAAGTTTACACCGTCCTTTCGGATGGGACGTAAAGCCGTTGGTCCCCTGTGGTACTTTTCGAAAGGAGTAGGCTACATGCCGGATAACCGGTTTACCTCCTCCCTTTCTCTATTAAATTTGCACCAGTGGATTACATTATCCGTTGCAAATAGACTAAATAACAAATAAATAATAATTTGTTGCCGTTAAACGCATACCGCCATTACCGAGGTCGATACGATGAGGAAGATATAGCAATTTCCAAAAACTTACACCAGATTATCGCGCTTTTCGACGTGGAAGCGGAATACCTGAGAACGTTTTTGTTGAAAAAGCTGAGCCGAGAGGTGCACGACTACGAAGGGAAACTGTTTATCGAGGTTCATTCAATCGTCGATAGATGTAGTGCGTCGTCCGTCAGCCGTAATGAAGTATCAACCCAGTGTCGACCACACGTGAATACATATGTGCTCAGTGTGTTGTTATACGTGTAGGTCACTTTTATTGTCTATCAAAAACATCAGCTAGGTAACAGATTTTGTTTGACGGATTAGCGTGCAAACCACAGCAGGTCGATTGGGGTCAGTCTCTTGTTGGCGTTCTGATCAATAAAACACTATTAACGTTCAATAATGTTGGGGCATGGTTGGGGGTTTATGACCCTTTGTAAGTGGGATACAAAGTATGGATTACATTTTACAGTTTTATGTATCCTGATTTAAAAAATATGAAGTAATAAAAAACGGTTGTTACTTCGAATCAAATATATATCTGAACATGATTTGAGAACGTATTTTTAATCAATTAGTGAATCGTTTACATCAGTTGAACAACACACAACAGAATCACAACAACAAAGGCTTTTTACCCTAGTCGAGGTCGCATCATGGGTTAAACACTTTTGTGTTTTCCGTAGTTATCTATCTGCAGATTGTTGTTTATTTATTTTGTTGTATCCTTTTGTTAAATTTTCTCGAGAAGGCGGTTCCCGCTGCACTTTCGCCCTATCTTGTCCATGTTATCTAATAATAATGCGTTGTACACTTAACACAATTTGTTTTTATTAACCTTGCATTACTCGCGTGGGGTATATAATATTACCCCTGAGCTACAAAATCTTGTTTCTCTGCCCTTTCCTTTTATGTATTCTCAAGTTACTTTATTTTTTATGTTTTTAACAACTAAATGTTAGTAGGGGTTCTTAGTTTAAGCAGAATTTTATTTATAATATTTTATTTTTATACAGACTGAGATGGGAAGAAGTTATAGCAATGGATTTGAAATGGAGAAATGCAGCTTGGGAAAGGTTTAACCAGGTAAGATGTTGGGAAGAACGAAAAATATGGCAAAAACTGGTGGAGGTCTCTGAGGAAGAAAACAGTGAAGAGGAAGATAGTGAAGTATGATGCAGAGGAAGAAAATGATTATGTGGGGGAAGCGTCAGGCATGGCTTCGATAAGCCCGGGGTGCCAATGTGGTGGGAACCTCCAACTTAGTTATAAAAATAGGTCTCAATATTAATAAATAAATTATTTATTTATTTATTTAATTAACAAAAACTAAAATATTAAAGTCGGTTTGGTGAAGTGAAAAATAATAATTGAAATATCAAATAGTAACAAAATTTGTTTTTAGCTACCTGTATAATAATCAACAAGTCAACACAAGTCAACAAATTAAAATTAAAAAGAAAAATCGATTTAATAATTTTCATCAGGAGGACCTACTACATAATTTCCTAGAGAATTGTGTAATAGTCATTAAAATATCAATTTCATTCACAAACATTCCTTAATTGTTGTTTCTATATTAAAATACTATTTCTCGATTTGGGTGGTCGGGAAAACACTCCCCGTAGGTGGATTTGTTAATATTTAATACAATCCAGAAATTGAAAAATCCATCGCGATCGGGGTTCGAACTTTTCGGGTGGACGCCTTAGCCAACTAGACCACCGAGACGGTAACTATTTAACTTCTGTATTGTTATAAAAATCACACACTGAACTATAACCTGGGTTACTTACTTATTAACCACGATATTTCAGAGAGCTCCGTCTCCTTTCTCAAGCATCCATGCCAACTTGAATGGATGGAACAATAAAGCATCGAAAAACTGTTGCTGTTGAATTGACAAAACAAACATTTTTTTTTATGATGTCATTACCTTACGCAGGTAGAGCTAGGGTATATTTCTCGATTTGGATAGTCGGGAAACACTCCCGTAGGTGGAATTGTTAATATTTCGGATGGAGTTTTTTAATTCTAGTATTGTATTAAATATTAACAATTTAAATAGTAGTTAAGTACATTTCCAATAAAGTAAAATATATGAACCCTACATCCAAACACAATCACAACTCCAAAATACATTTTATTTAAATTATGGGGTTATTTATAACAGCGGTACTGACGTTAAATAAAAACGCCCCAAAAAAAAAAAAAGAAGCTTGCCTTTTTAGTAAGTGACGCGCTACTGAGTTGCTGAAAAAAAGCCGAAATGCTAAACCGTTTGCGCGCAATTTAAAGACATCCGGTACCAGTTAACGAAAACTGTTAAAAAATCGCATAGCATTTACGATACAACCTAAAAGATATAATCTATTGAAAATGGCAAAAAATTTGTAATTTTTAAATTTTTAAAGGAAAATCATTTTCATAGAATCATGTTTTGAATGTCAGCTGTGTTTGATGCATGATTTGGTGAAACCGAACTTGAAAGCTCAAACCCCCCCAAAATTCCACTGGGGAGTTGAGTAAACTTTGAAAATCTTTACACGTTTTCGTACTGGCTATAGTGTGTTTGCAATGTATTTTATGCATTTCAAAACATTTTCTGTAATTTCTTTAATACATCCAGAAATAAAATATCTATCATGACCGTTTTTTAAACCCCGGGGTCCCCCACACCCGGGCGTAGAGGTCCCTTTAGCCAACTAGAATAGGAAAGCGCCAAAGTCTTGTTAGACGAGTAAACGAGTTTTTGTGTTGAAAAACTCGGGAACATTTGCTTTTTTAAGTTGTTTCTTTTAAAATGATAAATGATTGGTTTTTTGAGTTTATTTGGTAAGGGCGCGTCAAAAAAAAACCAAAATGCGCCACTCTAAATCTACCTATTCCACTGGGTAGGGGATTTTCCATTTTTAAATTTTCCAAAAGTGCGCCTTTTTTCCCGTGTTAAAAGCGGGAAACTGACTTTTCTTAATTTTATTTAACGCGAATTTTCAAAAACCAATGTTCCCCAACGGTAAATTAAAAATTTAAACCCTTTTTAAAATCCCTTAATTTGGGCAAATGTGTCAAATTTAAATAAATTTATGGGGATCCTATTTTATGAACGTAATTTTTAAGATAAAAAATTATTTAAATTGATTTTTTCACAAAAAAAATGTCGAGTAATGGGGGTCCAAAAATTTGAGCTAAACTGATTAAACGGGTTTTAAAATTTAAAGTTCAAACCCAAAGAATAGCTGATACTAGGGCGTTTTATTAAACTTTTAAACATGTAAACATAGCTTTGATGAATAGGCTGTTGATACTAGCTGAGCATTAAACGTACACTCAGCTGAATAAGGTGTAATTGAAAAAAAAAAAATCCTAAAAGCTCTTCTTGTGGGATATTTTTTTAATACATTTGGGTGAGTTACTCTCGGACCTCGCCGCTACACCCGGGACAATCCGCAAATTTGAGGCCAAACCCTATAGGAAAAATTTGCAACAGAACGAATTTGGTATCTTGGTTTTAAAAAAAAAACGACTTAAAAACCCATAAAGAATCCCCAAAAAACCCCCATAGGGTGGGGGGGTAAAATCATCCCCAAAAAAATGTAAAAAAAATTAAATTTTTAAAATAATGTCTTTTTAAACTTAGAAAGCTTTATATGGTAGTCAAAGATTTTTTTTTAAGGGGCTTCTAATTAAAAAATATTTAAATTTGTTAAAAAATTTTTTTGTCCCAGAGGTCAATGAAAGTAAATTTTTTTGTTTTTTTTTCAATAAATTTTTGCAAAACGTTTTTTTTTCTTTTGGCGCAATGATTTTGAGATTGTCTTATTTTTGCAAATATTTAGAAAAAATTACATACCTGAAAACGTATGAGTAAATCATGGCAGAAAAAGGTTAATATTTCATCTGTAGGGCCATGAACCCCCTAACATTTGTCAAAAATCTGTTTTCTTACTTTTAAAAGCGCAAAAGAAACAAGTTCATTCATCTTTCGCTGATAGAAGTTTCTCAGGGTTTCGCATCGCAACTAAAAATTAGTATAAAACCTGGATAAAAAACCCAACTTTAAAATTTTTATGAAGGTTTTTCATGGTTTCATTTTCAAAACATTTTAGAAAAAACTCAAAAAAAAGTCTTTGGGGTTTTTGTTTTTTAAACCCAAATTCACACAATATAAGTAGTAGGATTGGGAAAGAGGTTGCCCTTACAGAAAATTTTTTTTCCAAAAACCTTTGCCCTGGTCCCCCGCATAGGTCGCTTACCTCAGGGACCCCGTAAAAAAAAACCGCGATTTTGGCGTTTTTAAGGTGTTTTTCCAACCGCCATGAAACTGAAATGAACTTTAAATACGTCTAAACAGGCTATTTAGGTACCTGACAAATCATACCAATTTTTTTGGGATGAAAACATTCCCTTTCCCAATTAAAAAGGGATGCAAAAATTTTTCAAAAAACACTTTCTGTAATCCTTGCTAGGCTTAATTCGTTGCAAGGCGACTTTGAGGCCTCGTTGTAGCATAACAAAAAACCCTATCAATCGGCTTGCGATTTTTAAAGTCGGGTTTTCCCCCATACTATTGCGAGAACTGTAAGTGCAAAAAAATAAAACTTCACCTCTGAGCCATATAATAAAACCAAAACAGCTTAAAAAAAATGAGGAATCGAATTTGATGCGCACTTTTGTTTTGGACAAAATTACTGCCCAAAAAAGTTTAATCGAAGTTCTGACGTGCGGGGAAGCAGTAGCATATTAAATGATTTAAAAAGCAGCTTGTATGAGCGTACGACTCTGTGGTTTCATAGACCAATGGCAACAAAGCAAAATACCACCTCAAATTAATGGAAATCAATCCGGATATAAAAAAACCCTCTCACGTGGTTGTTTCCCCTTCAAAGAAATTGAGAAACCCCTTATATGTTTCTTTTCTTTCGGAGGAAGTACAAGAACATAAAACATATGACGACAACGCAAAAGGCATGGCTTTGTAAGTAAGTTGACTTACGATGCAAAATTCAACCATTATTTTGCAGGATTTTGCGTAGAAAATACACTCATTCTTCAAAAAATAAGAAAATCTTTTTAATAGAACCAAAACCGAGATGAAAAATATATATTTAATTTATTTTTTTTGTACCTCACAAATGGGTACGATTGTGGTGTGAAAAGTATATTATGCCAAAAAAACGAGTGGAGAAAAAAAATTAATAACGATGAGATCCCCCAAAGGTTATCATGCACTAGCAGTTCATCAGGCCCGATAATGTCAATGGCCCAAAAAATAGCGGGGATGAATGACTAAAAACTTCTAAACGCAGGGCACTTAAATAAGTGAAAGAGCTTTGAGTGCATTCCAAAATCAGTCAACACACATTTATTTACCTATTGTAGGAGGAACTATTAAGAAAAAAGAGTAATTGAAAATATTAACCTGTGTCAAGATGTGGTTTGGGGGTTAACTTATGGTGAAGTTTAAAGGGACCTAAGCATGTGGGCTTAGGTTTCCGGTACTCTCCACCCAAAAAACGCATTCTAAACAACTGGTTTAAATTTAAATTTTTTTTCGACCGGAAACATATCTGTTACAAGACATTTTGGAATTTACAAGCACTGGGAAGATGCCATTCAAGTTCAACATGTCGATGAAGCCAAGGGCTGTGATGTCAACACTAACAAACAAATTTTGTCTATTTCTCTGCATATAAAATAGACTTCATTTGAGTGGAGTGAGCGTTAACTATTTTAATGCAAAAATGGCTAAAAGGCAACGGTGGGGTTCGGTCACTTTGAGCCCTTTTGGGTTACTTCAAGTAAGAAAACACGGGTAAAAATTTTTGGGGCGTACGAGACTTCCCAAAGAATCATTTTTATTGAGCACACCAAAAAAAGAAGGGGATTACTGTTAAAAAGCAAATATCACTAAATTAATAAAAAACGCTAACAGTTTTTTTAAAAAATTGCATGCAAATTTAACATACAACTTTTCGAGGGTGTGTAACGGTGGGGGCAACGAGGTGGAAAAAAATTTTATTTTTGATTTGGCACACCCCGTTTTAAATCAACTTTCGTAAAACAAACTTTTTCAAATGTAAAAGCAAATGTGTGTTTTTTTTTTGGGTTTAAAAGGGTCGGTGGTAGGGGAAGTGGGGGGGCAAAATTTTTCGAACTTGGGGAAACATGTTTTTTTGTTTTTTAGCACACAAGTATCAAAACGCGTTCAAGTACGAAAAAAAAGTATGAAAAAGTCAAATTCTGTTGTTGGAGGGGGAGGGGGTAAAAGGGGGGGGGTGTTAAGCCACACATCTAGGCAACATCCCCTTTTTGGGTTTAGCACACCAAAAATTAGTCAGATCGCGTTTAAATACGAACAAAAAAGTATGTCAAACTTTTGTGGTTGGGGAGGGGGGGGGGTAAGGGGGGGGGGTTAAAACCTCAGACGTCTGGGCAACATGGATTTTTTGGTTTTAGCCATCAAGTTAGTAAAATCGCGTTCTAAGTACAAGTAATGAAAGAAAGTGTAAATTTTTTTTTTTTGAGGGGGGGAGTAATTGGGGGGGGGGGGGGGTTAGAGACATCGGACGTTTTAGCAAAATGGATTTTCGGTTTAAGCATACAAAAGTTTGTAGGATCGCGTTCTAATTACGGTAAAAGAAAAAAGTGTCAAAAAATTTTTATTTTTTAGGGGGGGGGGAAAGGGGGGGGTTAAGCCCGGAATTTGGGGAAAATGGGTTTTTTTGGTTTCAGCACACCAAGTTAGAAGATCCTTCTAAGTTGCTTTTAAAACCCCTTTTGGTAAACCCCCATGTTTGAAACCAGGCTAATCTATAAAAGGCTATTTGGAAAGGAAAACACGCTGGATCCGCTTAGTTAAGGGAGGAAAGGAATATTACGGGTACTAACACGGCTCGCTTACTCGTCTAACAACGATTTTGGCGTTTTTCTGGTGAATTTTCCTTTATTAACACGGTAAAAAATTATGTTTATAAAAAAAAAAAATAAACTTATTTAACATGCAAAAATACAATGGAAAAAAATAAAATTTTTTTCTGCAATTAAGAATTACCAAGTCTGCCGGGGTTAAAATATTTTTTGCGATCAGATTTTTTTATGATCAATGTGTTAGCCGATATTTTTTTATTGTTTTAATATTTCGGGCTATATCGTTAATTCGTAACCTAGCGGGAAACTCTAATCATTTCGTATCCCTATTCAGTAAAAAGATAATGGATATGGGATTTATGTTTATATTTACAGACCTACCTACGGAATTTCCCGGATACTATAAAGAAACTATTTAGTTATGAAACATAAAATTTAGTTTCTTACGAATAATTGCAAAGTCAATACAGCGGGGGGGTCATGCAGAAAAACCAAATTTTTTAAAGGGGGATGCTCGAAATAGAATAGTGAACTGAAGACAATAAATCACAAATTAGTAAAAGTTATAAAATTAGGGTTAGATTACAAGGGAAAAGCCCCTTATTTTTTTTTGGAAAACCCAAAATATTTTATTTTCTAACTTATTTTTTTTGTGCTCTTCAATGATTTTTTACAATAGAAGAGGTGAATGACCGTGGTGTATTCGTTTGGAAAGTTTAGGTTATTTGACAAAAGCAAGCTGCTCTGACTTCCTAATCACTTACATGAACGCGCCCCTATACTAGCCCTAAACACTAAAGGGCCCGTCAAAAGAAAAAATGGTAACAGCATTTTTTATAAAACTTTGGGGGAAATGTTTGAGTTTTAGCGTTAACAAATTTCGATAATAAAGTATTTTTTTTACAATGAATCACATTTACTGTTTACGGTATGTAATATTTCAAAGAAAAAAAGTTGAAGGTTGCGCCAATTTTTACTCGTTCCGAAAACTTTTCCCTAAGACATTTTTGATCAAATAAAATTTATTTACACTAAAAAACTGTAGGGGAGGGGGCAACAGGTATCCGTGCATCTTTCGTGGAAAGTTTTGCGGTAAGTTGTATTCTATTAGGTAGTAGGGTACAATTTTTTGCACTTTCCTTCAGGCCCTGCTATGCGCAGAGGGGGCGGGGGGGTCGCGAGCCCTTTTTCCGTTTTTTAAAAGGGGGATTTTTTATCTCGTGTGCCTTCGTGATAAGTGT